>JAZHYW010012574.1:0-48962 GCA_037355805.1 Ixodes ricinus
CGGTTATCAGAAAACCAGATAGAAACCCTCGAAGAACCTATTAGCCTACCCGAAATCGAAGCGGCAGTGGACGCTCTACCCCAAGGAAAAACCCCAGGTCCGGATGGACTTGTCTCTGAATTTTATAAGCTACACAAAAATTCTATTTGTCTTATGCTGCAAAAGGTTTTTCAAGAGGCGTATGAAGTTAATCAATTGCCCCCTCTTTTCTGAGAGCTCACACCGTTTTAATCCCGAAGAGTAAAGATACGAACGCGCTCCGTCACGTTAGTGGTTATCGCCCTATAACCCTATGTAACGTAGATTATAAAATTTTCGCAAAAATCTTAGCAAACCGACTGCAGACTGTTATACGGGACCTAGTTGGAGACCATCAAACTTGTGGGATTAAGGGTCGGGCCATACAAACCAACATTCATGTCGCCCGAGGAGTGTTGGAAACCGTGTCTAGAACAGGTGACCAGGTGGCAATGCTTCAAGTGGACCTTGAAAAAGCGTTTGATCGCGTTCAGCATGAGGTTCTCTTCACTGTTCTCGCGCACGTTGGTGTTGGTAAAATAATTTCACAAGGTGTTAAGATGTCATATATGGGTTGTCGTACGAGCCTAATTATAAATAATAGTCTTTTGGAAAGCATGCCAGTGAACTCTTCAGTGCGGCAGGGGTGCCCCTTGTCCCCCTTGCTGTTTGCCCTCTATCTTGAACCACTGTGCCAAAGCATAATTCAAAGCGATAAAATTACTGGTTACACCTTGCGGAGTGCGGAAGTCAGAGTTCTGGCCTATGCGGACGATATCGCCTACCTGTGCAAGGACAAAGAAAGTGTTCAACACGCGGTCGCCCTCACGCGCGATTTCTGCGCTGTCACTGGAGCAGCCGTGAACTGGCAAAAGTGCCGGGGTTTCTGGCATGGCTCATGGGCCACGACACCAACCGACTACGAAGGCTTTGAATGGAGCGACACACCGTGTGTCTACCTTGGAGTGCCCTTGCAGCACTTCAGGAACAGTACGACTTATTGGTCGGAAGTGGCGACAGACCTGGAAAGGCGAGCAAAGCGCTGGGCCCTCCGCGATGTGTCAATTTTCACAAAGTCAACAATCTGCAATATTTTCCTCGTGGCCAAGCTTTGGTATGTACTGCAGGTTCTCCACTGCGCAAGGTGTAACATTCAAAGGTTCCATCGTATATTCGCTGTTTTTATCTGGAAATCTTCCTGGGAGCCCATGCAACGGGGAAACCTTTTCCGTCGCATCGCAGTCGGCGGGATAGGCCTCCCGCACCTGTTTGTACGCCAGTTGGTTTCGAGGTTTCTTTTTTTGAGAGACCAGAAAACCCCTTTGATCCGTGAGATGCTTCAGAGTACACTGGCATGTTATCTACCGTCCTTTATAGTATCATCAGCCGGGGATGGAGACCAAAACACAAGGTTAGTGGGTTACCTTAAAGAGGTTGTTGACGCCTTCAATTTTTTAGTAGTTAGATTTTCTAGGGACTACCTTGCAACTGTTACCAGGAAAAACTATCACGTGACCTTGTGGATATTCTTTTTCCAACACCAATTTATCGATCGTTCTTTGTTAATAGCCCAGGCCAGGACGTATTGTGCCGTGTTAAACGGATGGGCATCCCACCAGCAGCCAAATCGTTTTTCTTTAAGCTGCACTGTTCCGTACTCCCGACTAAAGTCTGGCTAAAAGAAAAGGGGGTGTTTATTCCCTGGACGGAGAACTGTTTGTTGTGTAAAGCCCCAGAGACTGTCGAACATATCTTCATCGACTGCTGGGATGCGATTTTTTTCTGGGATGTCCTGCAAAGAACCTTAAAGAAAGACCTTGCTATTTCAGCGCATTCTATTCGATTTCTGCCTACCATGCCGGGTGAAATTGTACCATACGACCTCATCATGCTCTTGGGCTTATATAGCATATGGCGGTCCCGAATGGACGTAAGAAACGCTATTCCTGCACCAAAAACTGTACGATTGCATTTTATTCAATTAGTAGCGCAAGTCAAAAGTGTCTATGATGGCTGTGAAACTGTGCCCGACTATCTGCCGGTATTTGATAGCTTACTGAAAATGAAAGAATTTTGATGTGACGCCGCGGCAAATGTTATTTTGTGTTACATTGGGTGTGATGTGATGTTCACGTTCAAACTTTCCATGTAATAAAGAAAAAAAAAAAAAAAAAAGAGTGAAGTGGCCGAGTGGGGCTAACGCGGCTTCCAGTCTCGGAGCGTTGAGCGAAAGCTTGCGCTGGGAACCTCCCGGGTCTGGAATCCCCACCGCCCCCGCCCGGTTTCGATCTGGATGAGTTTCGTACCGGCACGCGTTCGTGTGATCACTACCGCGTGATGCACGTTAAAAACCCCAGGTTAGACGGGTTGTACCGCACTGGCTAAATTTCTCATCTACAGCTAAGAGACCGATTACCCGTTGAGGCGCATCTCCCCATCAAGGCTGCATAAACATAAAGAGCAAACCGATTTTTTTTTAGCGCAATCCTTTGATCCGCGTGTTTTGCCGACAACATGGCCGACAGGAGCAGCCTCGGCGCGAGTCACGTGGTACTCAGGGTTCCAGGAGGCAGCCCGCCCTATGGGAGAATACATGGAGATCGACGGCAACACGGCTGATTAAAAAGTAAACGGCGAGTTCACACTTTTTCAAAACTAGTCTGTCGTGAAGATGGTAAAGCACTAAACACTTTATCAAAGTTTTAATAATATCGGATGCGTGTGCAAATTTTGAGAAGGCGGTTTCTCAAGGCAATAACGTTTGAAGCAGACGATTTTTGCACGCAGCGGAGATGGGCTCCTTGATGGCTGAGCGGGTCACGTGGACTCTGTGACGTCGCCCGTCTGCTCTGCTGCATGATGCGGCTCGTGCAATTTTTAAAAACAAATTACGTCCTTTACTTGCATACAACTCAGCGCAAATGATTCTAAAATGTTACTTTATTATGTCAAAAACGATTGTCGTTCCGTACATCTTCACAACATTGAAGAAACAACGATTTTCTCACGTTCCCCATGCATTTAACTGACCGGAGTTGGAACCTCCGGGCGTTCACCGCTAGTCGCCGAGAGACGGCGTTCTGTGATTGCGCTACTCTGGACCCGACCGGCTCTGAGCGTTCCCAAGGCCTTCGGTGAGCGGCTTTGTCTGGCGGTTTGGCCGTTTCGCGGTATGGCAGCGCGAAGTGGCTCCCGTTCTGAACTGATCTTTACCCCGTGTTTGCTGTCGTTTGTGGCCAATGAAGTGTCATGCCGAATTTGTGTTAAATCGCGCAGCAAATGCAATGAGATCCGCTCTAGCTGCCCGCTACATACAGCCTATCCAGAACACCAAAACACGCTTTGGTGGCGCCCTCTCGAGCCGTCGACACGGAGTACGGCAGCCGTGAGCGCTCGCTCAGCTCACTACCCCTCGTCTAGTTCACGGCCACTCAAGCAACCAAGGACGTCATGAAGGAGGTTATTTTTTGCTTGTTTTTGTAATTTTAATTTGCCTATAACTTTTAAAATAAAGCGAAATTCGAAAAAAGAAAAGTGTCATTAAGTTACTACGTTCAGTGCGCTCAGGTTTGGTGCAAATTAAAAATTAGTAAAAAAGTCATTGCAGGGCCCTTTAAAGGGATACTACAACGAAATTTCGGCGCTCATTTTTTGGTCTATACGTGTTCAAAAGAGCAGTATCACATGGAACATACCAATATCTTGTTAAAAAAGTCTCGAAAAGGAATTTTAAAACGAATTAAACGATTAGCAAAGAGCACCTGGTGGATGTCGCGAACGCCTCGTTTGTAATGCTCTGTCTAGGAACCTTGACAGCTAGTGACGGAGGTCGTCTCGCCTCCGGCCACGACGAGACAAGGGGGAAGGAGGAACTCCCCTCTTCCCGAGAATCCCTTTGTGTGTCGCAAAAGTCGCTATTGTCCCCCTACAAGATTATAGAAGATTAACCCGTCACTCAAAATTCGTACAAAAGCAGCCGCTTCGGTGGCTGGAACGACTAGGCCATCCTCTCGACGTCAGCCTCGCCGTAGCTTTGCTCGTCTTGAGACGACCTACGTCACGATTGCGTTGGATGTCACGTGCTCTAAGCTGGGCCAGCAATACGTAACTGGAACCGGGAAGTACAGATGTTTTACGTATTGCTTGGACTTCAGTTTCCACGATAGATTTACCGGAAAATTTGACGCCACGTGACCTCAACACCAATTCAGTTTCCGCCGCAAAATTTAGCGGGAAAAACGAGGCCACATGATTTCGTGTCACGTGATCTATACACAAATTCAGTTTCCCCGCTAAATTTAGCGGAGAAATTGACGTCACACGACCTGATGTCACATGATGCTAGAACGTTTCACGTGTGCAACACAATTGCCTAACAATGTGCCATAGATTTTTTTGTTTTTAACAAAGAATGTGTTACTGGTTATTTCCGCGTTACAGAAAGGGGCTCACTTCCCGTGACGCGCTTTTGTCACGGAAGAGCGCGTCACACGAGTGTATCGTCAACATCCGACGGGAGCTCTTTCCTCCTCATTAGGGGAGTTTTAGGAAACTGTTTCTGCACACCCGATACGGTACGATGCGCACTCCGGTACGAACTGCGCATGTGCGAGTCTTCCGCGGTAGCACATGCGCAGCTCGTACCAGAGGGCGCATCGTACCGTATCGGACGTGCAAAAACGGTTCCCAAAAACTCTGTTGAACACGAGCCCCAGCCTAACGCTGATGC
This sequence comes from Ixodes ricinus, assembly GCA_037355805.1. Classification (NCBI taxonomy): domain Eukaryota; kingdom Metazoa; phylum Arthropoda; class Arachnida; order Ixodida; family Ixodidae; genus Ixodes; species Ixodes ricinus. The sequence continues at coordinate 4,748 of JAZHYW010012574.1, forward strand.
AGCCCGTGTCCGATATCTACCCCGCGCTATACCATAGCCTCCTCATACTCAAAGCGCGGCAGTTTGACGACGGAGCCGTATACGGTGGCTCGGTCGCAGATTTGGAGCGCGAGGATGTGGTAAGCACAGAACATTTCTCGGGGAGCCCGTAGTGAGCGCAACAGCTTTTGCAGCGGCGAGGACACGAAACGTGGTTTTCAAGCCCGACGAGAAAGAAGCGGTAGCCCGAGGAACGCGAACAGCACGAGCGGACATTCCATCGCTCGGGACAAGTGTGTTTCGGCGTCTCGCCGCAGCGGGGCGCCCGTTACATACCTCTCCTCCCTCCTCCCCCGCCCCCCCCCCCCCCCCCAATTTGCTGTGTGCCGCTCTACCTTTTCACTTTCGGCGGCTGCGTCTCGTGACGATCTGCCAGGCTCGTGACGAGTCTAGAACTCTCAGTTGGGAAACTCACCGTTGAAACCTGGGCCGCTGGCGTCCACCGAGACCGAGCTAAATGCGACAACAGCGCCACTCTGTATCATTTGTCTTAACTGTAGTCGCCTTGAGCTTTTAGAAAGCATGTTTTTGCGTAAAAACCAACGAAAAAAACTCTTTTTGTAGTAACGTTTATTGGAGATTAGTACAAAACGGGGGGCGCGTGTTGTTTTCTAAAATCTTTAGTTTGCAAGTTTTGCAGTACAATTAATATTGTTTTTATACAACCGTGCCTCAGCGGTGATTTCAGGTAGCGCGTCCCGAGCTAGGCGCATATTAACCGAGTAGTAATCCGCGGCGCGTCCGCCTGGGAGTCGGGGGCGGTACCTCGAAGCCCTTTCCACAGTATCTGTTCTGGCCCCAAAATGGCCGATTAGAATGAAAATGGAAGTCACGTGCAGTTCCTCGACTGGCCGCTGCGGGAGAAATGGCGGCGTTGTGATCGCCATTAGCTCGGTTCTCGTGGACGGATCGGTGCCACTTTTTCACAGCAGTCTCTATGGCAGTTTCCCAACTGAGTGGTTCTAGTAACGTTGGGCTATACATACCAAAAGCCAGCGAGGCCGCCATTTTTTTTAATATCACACGAATCTTTAGCAGTTTTCTCTCTTGCGTGCGTGCTCAATGTAAGGACAATGGACCGACGGCTTATTCGTTACTTCACTGTAATTCGGTGCCTTCTAAGGTGTGGAGTGTGCATGATTCTGGTTAGAATAATTTTATTAAAATTGACCGGCATCGGGTATCTTTCTCATTAGCTCCACTGGCTGGCAGAATTACATGATCAAAGTGCGCTGGATGTGAGAAGTGCGTGTGAGTAGTGTGTGTATAGCTGTGTCGTAAACAGGAGGAAGTCGAACCCTTGAAATGGCTAGTGCCACGTATGTGTTGCATCGTGCTCTCAGATTTAGATGTGATGGTACAAGATTTTAATACATATATGGCTCACATTTTGATGTACTCATTCAATTAAACCATGTTCAGCTATCACTCGAGAAAACAAGAGGGCGCCGCCTTTGTAAATACATTCAGAGCGAATTACATTTTCCGTGCATTGTATCGAAGGCTCAGGTTATTGAAACATTTACACTTAATCTGTGACTCGGGATTAAAAACAGCGCAAAAGACGAAGGACCAGACGATGAAGTAACATGGACACAGCGCTGTGTTGCTTCTTCGTCTGGTCCTTCGTCATTTGCGCTGTTTTTAATGCCGAATCGATGTAGTACCAACTCGCCCGAGCCTCCAACTTTAGTCATCTGTGATGTTTAAAACCTGGGAGATAAAGTATATAAATTACAAAGCGATTTCAATGAAATAAATGGAAATTTTCTTGTTAAAAATAATTTCTTCCACACTGAGATGAGACGACTGTGAAAGATTTTTAAATATTGAGGTGGAGCTGATAGCAATTTAACTTTTCAGCCTGGCAGCTGAGATGACGTACGTTCCACCCGATTCTCACAAAGACATCGCCGTATTGTTTCAGGTATGGGTGGGTTTGCTCCTGGCCATGAGCATCTCTTCACTTCTATTGGTCCTAAGGAACTTGTTGGAAGCGAAGTTAGCACCAAGGATCCAGCCAACCGAAAACTATCTTGTCACCATGGCCCAGATATTCCGAATCCTCATGGGACAAGGTGAGTACAAAACACACGGGCAATGCAGACGGCGAGAGCGAATCAGGTGATAAAAGACAAGCGGTTGATTGGTCCGGCGAACGCATAGCTCCCACCGCACTGCCAGCTTAGGGGTGAAGGAAGCATATCAATGTCATATAGGCTCTGATTCACAAGCTGTGGAGAAATTGTACATTTTTTACACGATTATCTACATCGTATGCGAATAACTATAGTCGGTCACCAGTTAAGAAGGTAGGAGAAGCTCCTCCCATAAGCGTGATGCGCCCGTTTCAAATCCATCCGCAGTCGAAAGGATAGTTCCCTGAAAACGCACCTTGTTCCGCTTCAATGAATAGATAATGTTTACTTAGTGATGCCAACTTGTCTCCGACGTCACTTTTTAAGAAAGCAACCTTTGTATTCATCGGAGAGGGAACCAAGCCCCTGAAAGTGGCCTTTGTACATCGGAGGGAAACCTACCCCCACAGTCGCCTATGTTTCTATCGGAGGGGGAAAATTCTAATATCCTCTCGTGGCTTCCACAACGCTAAGTCAAAGTCGAAAGATAAAGCAAATATTCGCAGGAAAGCAAAACCTCTCCCGTGTTGGCCAAGACGTCACGGAAACGATGGGACGCTATTGGATGCGGAGGTGGCAGAGGGATATATGAATCCCTTTGAGGGGCATTTGCCCAGTGGCGTAACTAGATATGACGGCGCCCATGGCAAATGAAATTTCGCGCCCTCATAGCCCATGGCAAATGGAATTTCGCGCCCCTCGCGTAGCCCCGCAACCGTTTTTTTTCCACACGGGCACATGTTGGGTGAACTTGGCTTGCCGCCCCCTCCCAAGTGGCGCCCGGGGCACTAGCCACCCCCTGCCCCCCCCTCCCCCCCTAGTTACGCCACTGCATTTTCCGCTACCTTCTTGATCTGTAACTCACGTAGGCCATATTATTATAGGGGGCAGCCAATACAAAAATTTAAACAAAATACAAAGTACGTACACACGTACGGTACACAACCAATCGCTGCAGCATACTGAAACGCAAAACCAAAATGACGTCTTCAAACTCCCCGACTTTTCCAGTTTATGTCGAAAGTGTAACCCCCACATGAGTTCTGCAGGCATCCGGATGCCTCGGACCTGGAGACGTCGCCTGCTGCCGGGTGTCTGGATACTGTTCGGCCAGACACTCTCACTGGGCTACAGCGGCACCCTCATATCACTACATGGCCCATCCGGGCCTCGAAGAGGCTGTGGACACCGTGGCCAAGCTTGCCCAAGCCATCCGGAAAGGAACCTTCACATGCGGAACTATCAGGGACGCTGCTGAACACTCCATGCTCCGGGTGCGTTTAATACAATTCAATCTACCGCTTGTCTTAAAGAAACAGAAGCCGACGGGCTTTTGTTTTCAAACAGCGCAAAAATGCAACGAAGCAACTAAACTAGCTGAACAGGATCCCGAGTAGCTCTGGCGGCGAGGAGGGCGCTTGTTGAATCGAGGTCAGAGGCGAGAGGCGACCATCCGATTTTACCGTGTGTTTGCGTAGCCTTTCACTTCGCTCTGACTACTATTCACGTGGCAAGAAGAGCACCACCATAAACTCTGCAGGGAGATGTGGTCTCGTGTTCGGGGTAAAAATATAATCAGAGTCTGTGTATTTTATTTCGTACCCGGAACACGTGACCATATCTCCCAGGAGATTTTGACCCTATGCCGATATCCGTGGGAAAAGTGAATAAGTTGGTGGGATGAGTGGTTCACCACCTAGCAGAAAGATGTGTTATTTGTAAAGTTTTAAAAACTGTTAGCAAATGTATTGGTCATACGCAGGGCATTCTATTAGGGTCCGTGTAATACTGAAAGGTGCGTTATAGTATTCACATTCTGGAGCTTTCTTTGTTTTGGGGTAGCAATGAAATGGCAAAAAGGCACCCATTCACCCTATAGACTTGCGCGAGATTTTCAAATTCAGCATTTTAAAGTAAATTTTGTTTTTGTCGCAATTACGTTGTTTCTATACAGTGTCGAACCGACATTTTTTTCGGTTCGGTTCGGGTTCGGGTTCATGGCTTTCGATTTAGTTCCGGTTTAGTTCTGTGGAGCCGAAATAATGGTTGAAAACGGTTCGAACCGCTAAATTGAGAATATATTTTCCGCGTTGTTTTGGCAATAGGTGCTATTTCCGCCGTAATACAAGTAACTATACAGTTATTTTAGAGCGCAGCTCTTAGGCGCCCGTTTCCGGCTTGAGCGGCGTCACCGTCGGCGTAACCGCGCGGTGCATTATGGGACGCGTGACGTCACTGGTGACGATGACGTCATCAGCGACGTCACGCGTGACGTCACTAGCGGCAGAAAATTCCACTAAATCTAGCGGAAAAAATTTCCTCGCTAAATCTAACGGAAAAATTTCCCGCTAAATTTAGCAGAAAAAATTTCCCGCTAAATCTAGCGGAAAAAATTTCCCCGCTAAATTTGGCGGAAAAAATTTCCCCGCTAAATTTAGCGGAAAAACTTTACCCGCTAAATCTAGCGGAAAAATTTGCCCGCTAAGTCTAGCGGAAAAAATACCCCGCTAAATTCCCGCCAAATTTACACGCGATGCTCTCACCAAAGATGTGCATTTTCTGCGACGTGCGTTAAGCACACGTCGATCCACACCCATGTTAGTAGTGGCGGACTTTCCACCTTCTCCCTCAGTACACCCTTCCTCCTCCTCTCCTCAAGAGCTGCGCTCTAATTCGGCGTTACAGGGTATTGTAAACGTCTTTAAGATTTTTTTTATCGTTCGTACAATCCATTTTTATTTTCAAAAACCAAAACTAAGAAATTGCATTATTTATTTCAACGCAACAATAAAAAAAAATCTAGATGAACATACAAAACGTTGTGTTCACACGACTCAACATCAATTTCTTTACATCAGTCGCATATATTTGTCCCGAATCGAAAGATTGTCACAAAGTGTGGTAGGTCGCCTAGAATACCCGTGATTTGTACAACTTTGCGTCGCAGTATTAAAAGTTGAATCGTAGTTGTAGTCTTGCATTAAGGAATAATTTAGGGTGCGTAAAATCATGGAATGGGCACCTGGTCGCCATATATACCGTGAAATATAGTTAGAGTTCCGCGTTTTCGGTTTTTATTTTTTCAAATTTCGGTGTACTTTTTTCGGTGTTTATTTTAAAATTCAATTTTCGGTTTTTTTCGGTGTATATTTATTCCCAAAAAAGTTTACCGTTTTTTTTCGGTGAATATGAAAGAAACATCATCGGACACCGGATCAGATGATCCTTGTAGCAGTGATATTTGTGATCACTCAAAGAATAACGACATATACATACGTGGTTCTTCGCTACAACTTCCGTCAGGACACACCTCAAAATCGCGGAATTCGCGGGCATAATCTTCAGCGCGCTTCTTTTTCCTTCCCATTCTGACGACGTGACCGTCTGAGGTGATGACCGTACAAGAACCAGCGGAATGGTGAAAAAAAGAAATCCATTGTATTTATGTTTTCAACCACAGGGAAGTTTGAGAGGGTGTTAAGAAAGGTATTAACGGCTTTCCTCGATGTCCTCTGAAGTGCATGAAGCGAAAAACCTTATACTAGCCCACATCCGAACTTTTTTTTAGGACCGGGAACTTGACACACTAAGCCCGATCACAGAAAGGACACAGATGTCCCGCGAAGGCCAATCCAAGACCTCTTTTGTTGCATGTTGAACCTTGGAAGAGGGCAATCACGAAGACGTCACACAATGTCGAACCTTGCAAAGCCCTCTCTCTCCACCCCCTCCCCCTCCCCCGCCCACGTCGACGCGAAAACGTATTAGACGTACTTTATCGTTTTTATCGGTTTAAATCGGAAACGCCGAACCTACAAACTGACCTTTTTCGGTTAAAACCGAACTTCCGAAAATGGATTCGGCGTACTTTTATCGGTTTTCATCGGTTTAAACCGAAAACTCCGAACCCTAAATATAGTTTACGAAATATGTTTCACAATATATATGATGATGACGCATCCGAGCTAAAAGCAATAATAATTCAAAAATATCACGATAGTTTTAGGACAAGCCCTTTCAGTCTACACATTACAGAACCACTGAGCGACAATCAACTGCAGGCGAAGAATCACGCAAAAAGGAGTGACCAAGATTGGTCACTCTAATCTATACGAACCTTCGTATACAGATCTAATCTGGCCTAAAATAGCGCTTACCCAAGTGAACAGTTTCTTATACAGGATAAACTGGCACAGCCTGGCTGTTGAAGTTTGTTCTTGACAAGATGCCGATCAATTAAATTTGCAAATAAACATCATCCTTATTGCTCATTAATGATATTTTGGTTAAATAGAACAAAATAGTATTTCATGCTCTTCTCGACATGGCAGCTACTCAATTGGTCACTTTCTGACGGCCTGCGTGCGTAATCGTCATAGTTACGCCACGTACCCCGGCATACTTTGTTTTTGACCAGCCCACAGACAAATACAATTGCTGTTCAACACATGAAAGGGGCAATAAAAGTATGTGTTTGAAAAATTATATATGTGTCAGGAACACAGTTATTTAATTCAGCTTCAAAATAATAAATTTGTTCAGGGTTCTCCCAAATCACTTATACACGTGCCTATCAAAAATAAAAACGCAAAAAAAGATTGGCAGACCACCTTTTAGGCAATTTGGGGGTGCATTTATTTATGACATATATATTTACGGTGATCGGCCCTTGATTTATGTTGTCAAATCTTCAGTCAATATTCAATACATTTTAATTATCATCAATAAATTTGACTGTGTGAAGTTCACTAACCTCTTGAGAACGACACGAAAGGACGACACTCGAAAATACGCCATCTGTTGAGTCTGCGGAAACGTGCTTTTATGTTCGCTGTTTGGCAGTGTGAAACACTGGGTCGCGGGGTATGCCAAAATGGACTTTGCGCTCAGATGATAGATCTGAAGGCAAATACACGAAATGTGCGAGAGAGAGAGAGAGAGAGAGAGAGTGAGGAGAGAGAGAGTAAATGGTATTCTCCAAAAGACTCCGATACACGATGCCGCAAAAAAAAAAATGCACAGAGATTTATTATGAGTTACACATAAATAATGCGAAGGACAGACAAAGGTTCTTATAGTATAAATGATAAATCACATTTGGGCATCGTCTTGCATGAGCTCGAATACTTCGCGAAATACTGTATCAGGGGGCTAATGTTATATTTCGTTTCATGTGCACTTGTTTTGAGCATTCACGTTACAGCTTTTTTTACTTTATCACTCATGCGCTCTAACATTTTATTAGGCTGCCGCATCTCATCGCAAAACTGCTATATAAAAATTATTTTTTTAATTAAAAAAGCAAAAAAAAAGAAGCCATGAAAGTTACACAAATACGGTCTGCGCAAGCGAGTTAGACGGCCAGGCGGACAATATGTTCAAGAGAAAATGCAACTAATAAATGACTAATTATTGAACATTCACTAATTCAATTTTTTAATGGACGTCTTAGAGCACATGTTTATATTGAACAAATAAAGGCAATCAATGTTGAAGGCCAGTCCAGTTTCTAAAAATCCTGGATCGAGCGCGCAGTTGGAGTTATTCATTGTCGAATTTTTTTCCAGAAATCTCTGGATACCGAAACCAAACGCGCGATGCCCGCCAAAAGGACAACCCACATTTGTCGCCGGATAGTCACGCGTTAATTAACGAAATTTGTGTCACTTTTGCGTCACAGCGAGTCGAAGCATTCACTTTTTTGTTAAATAATTTATGTTCAGGTTTTTTTCTTTTTCTTTTTTCTAATCTGACCCGCACCCATCATTAAAACAGGTTTCAGTGATATCGCGCAGAAAAGCAAAGCAACTTGTCACTGCCGGTAAGGTGGCTTATTGCTTTCATGAAACAATATATCGGGTTGGAATGTTCATGACTTTACAGAGGCGTACTGGTCCTAGCTTGGCCCAAGTATATTTCGCACGGAGCGCCACTGATTTCAGAACCTTGGTCGCGGTGAAATAGCGAGGATCAAAGGGGACTAATTCTTTCAGTCTTGGCTTTCTCGAAGCTTGATGACGTAATGGTGGGATCGAAACCACACGCCTGATCGGCAGTCGAGCGCGGCTCATTAATTGGACACGAGAATTGCGTTAGCACTCGACTTCGGCTTGTAACAATCAATGCCTCGGCGGACACTCGGGTAGTGGCTCGTGTCCCAACCACTGAGGTGATGAAAATAGCCGAACTCTAACAATTCCTGGAGGCTCAGTACGCGTTTTCTACTTTGCCGACCCCAGCACGTGGCTATGATTAACGTTGGCGGCATAAGCACCAGGACACGTGGCCGCTTGTTCTGGCTCCGAGTTGAAGGGATGAACGATGCTCATATTTCTCGAATTTATTTGCCGACTGCCATTGCTAGAAGAAAAAAAAAAAAAAAAGCTAAGGCAAGTTTATTTGGGTGATCTAGCGTTAGGGAGTGATTCTCATGGAAAACTCCTTTAAGCTCGGGGTCACACTGTTCATATATCATACAAAAGACAGTATGCAGACACTGAGTCACCGCAGTATCCGTGGTTTGAATGCCACGTGCCAAGTTTGAACTCGTTGCCACGCTGCATTAAAACACGGATGTCGTGGTGACTCGCGTTCGAATCTGTATTTAGACTGTTCGTCACAATAGTGACGAAAACTTCGTTAACACGTGACCCTCCTGCGTCAAACGAGCGTTGTCCTTCCGGCAGGCATCGTGTGTTTGGTTTTGGTAACGATATGCATGGACAAATTTCCACAACAAAATTTGAAAATGTATCACTCGAACTGCGTGCTTCAATCCATGATACAAAAAAAAAAAAATCCTTTAACATTGATTGTTGTTATTTTTTTTAAATATAAACTTGTAACTTAAAACGTTTAATTAAAAAAGTAATTAGCAGAGGACCAAGGACGTCATGCAGGAGGTTATTTCTTGCTTGTTTTTGTAATTTTAATATGCCTATAACTAAAGCGAATTTCGAGAAAAGAAAATGTTCACTAGGTTACTACGTTCAGGCACGCAAACTCAATGCAACAAAAAAAAAAAGAAAAAAGTTGTTGCAGTTTTTTTTTATGTTTTAAGGGTGATGTCTAGGGACTATTTACAGCTGACCGGGACAATAAAACAACATTTTGGGTTGCCAGTAACCCTTTGAGCAACCAGGAAGTCAGAAATTGACATTGAGGGCAGAAATGCCATTCCTGTCAATAATGCCACGGAAAGTACATGATGTACGGAAATGCTAATCTTTCAATATCATGTTTGCGCAACTTGCAAAGAACGAGAACTCCACGATCGCCCGGCTTCTGCTGCGGTCCATGGAGTCCGGACCCGCGCAACTTCGTCAGGGGCGACCTGGAGGGCTTGGAGCGGTGCAGCGCTAGCAATTACGCCTACATTGCCGGCAAGATCACCGTGGACGCGGACATCCGAGACGAACGTCGGTTCATTTTCGCCAAGGACAGCTTCCAGATCGAAAACTATGGGATCGCGTTCCAGCTGGGGTTTCCATGCATCGAGCCAGTCAACCATAAGTAAGTAAATCGTAAAGAGCCTCTGCTGCAGAGTGACCGTCGACGAGGGGCTTATCCAAGATTGTCAACCTGGGAAGCTGTATAAAATTTTTGGCAGAGGCTCCGATAAAGGGGGAGGAGGGTGCTGAACTCAGACGAGGGCCGCACTCCGGGGTTTGGCTAAAGTTACTACCACCAGCAAACAGCTAAGTCTCGATAGTTTCATTACCTCATATGTTCCAAAAGGAACCAGAATTCATTTTTATAAAATCGTGTATTTAATTTTACGTTCAAATTTCAGTCACCTCAAGGTACTCTTCGCCTGATGCAAGACACTTGTCGAGACGTTTCTTCCAATGCTCTAAGCTCGTCGATCTTGATGCCTTTCAGTGCTTTTGCTGACTTTTGTTTTCCTCTTCCACACTGGCGAACCCTCTAAAAGCCTTTTTGGTTCGGGGAAAAAAAATAAAAAGTCACAAAGGGGTGATGTCAGGTAAATAGGGAGGGTGGGGCAATGGGGTCATGCCGTCTTTGGTCAAAAACTGCGGAAAACTGAGCGCTGAGCGCGGTGTGCTTTAGCCAGTGCGCATTGTCAAAAATCATGACGCAACTTCTTCAGAGCTCCCAGCTAGCACAGCTTCGGTGACGTTTCGACCCGGAAACAATCATGAGTGCACAATCCCCTTAGGTCAAAGAAGCAGATGATTGTCCTTGAGTCGGACGTCATTCTGGCTCCGTGAGGAACAATCTTCGCGCAGTGACAGTCTCCTCATGTACAAATGTGAACAGCATGATTGGCCCACTGAATACGGAGCGGCGTCCGACTATTCGCTAAAGTGCTATTCGGTGAACGTGGGCGTTCGCTCAGACGCCATTCGATCAGGAGTGCCTCCCAGTTTTACATTGGCTAAATTGTGGTTTCGTTTCGGGGTCGTAGTCGTAGCACCAAAACTCATCTCAAAGTAAAGCATAAAATAAAAACAGGGTCATTTTTAATTTTTTGTTTGTTTTTTTTAAGCAAGGCACGCAGCTGTAATTCCCTTTTTGTTCAGGTGTAAGCAAGTGAGGCACAAAATTTGCTGGTAACTCGTTTCATTAGCAAATCCTTCAATAAAATTCGCTGACAGAAACTCCATGACACTGCAGTCATCTTCACAAGTTCGTCAATCGTCCGACAGCGGTTATCGAAGATGGCTTGACGAATTCTTGGCTACAGTCTCTTCAGTTCGGCTGGTTGAAAGATGCCGGGACCGAGCTCGATCGTCAATCGACATTTCACCCCATTTGAAACGGAAATTATTCATAAACTTCTGTTTTACTCAGAGCAGAATCCTTTTAAGCCGTCTGGGGCATAATAACTGTTTCTGCCGCATTTTTCTTCATAGGAAAGCAAAATTTCACTGCTGCATGTTGTTCGTATAAACCAGCCATCACGCAAGACGCGAACGCGTTGAAGAAGTCTACAGAATCAATCCATTGAGGCCAAATGCAGTGTCTCACAGGAACGCCGACTGCTAGTGATGCCGACGTGTCCAAACACACCTAGCAGGCAAAACTTGACTACAAGAAGCTAAAGTAACTGGCCTGCCCTCCAGAAAATAATTCTGGTTACTTTTGGGTCCAGCTCTCATACATCGTATAATAATACTCTCTTATCATCCTCCATTTCTTCATGATAATCTAGCAATCTTCATATCATATTACACATTTGTTTGTCCTGTTTCATAATTCTGCATATATTCGGCAATTATTTATTTTTGTGAATCAGCTACAAAAGATAACAAAGTCTGCATAGATAACAGAGACACTCATTATAAGTTGCCTCAATAAAATGATTCATCTACTTGGTATGCAGGATACTTCAACTTCAGGGTGCTGGCATTATCAGCCAATGGCTGAAGCACACAATACTCCTGGCACGCGAGCGGAGTCACCACGAAGAAAAGCGGTTTCACCCGGTCAACGTCGGTCACCTACAGGGTCCACTCTTGCTGTTCTGTATTGGTCTCTCCACTTCTGCGATTGTCGGGCTCTTTGAAGTCGTCGTTGCGAGGCTCACTGTGAAGAAAACAACTTGGCCCGCTTCAAACTACAGGTTATACGTGCCGCAGGAGCACGAATGTGACAATAAAAATGTGTCAACATTGATAGGAAAAAGAGTCTGGTTTATGAATCATGACCAGAAACTTAAGTATGCAAATAAAACAAAAAAAAATGTCTCAAATCCGTATAAAATTGACCGACCATCTTCTTTGCAGCCCAGCAAGTGACTATAAAAAAACTACCATCCCGAAAAGATTTCCCAGTTACTTTACCTCGACTTTGATGCAACTTAATTTGTCAGGTCCTGCTCCAAAAGAGCTGGAGATTAACTGGCGGAAACAACCCATGATGATTGTTAAAAATGCAGTTCCATGCCGTGCAATTTCCAGCCCATTCCCAAATCACAGTTTCCCGGTCTCTCTAATGAATTCATCGACCTTCTTCTCAAGAAAGGTTAGGGGACCCGGATTATCCAGGACGACCTTGTGAAACTTTCTGTCGTCATATTTGGAGCCTGGAAAACAAAACACGATGAGTAAACGATACATATGTGACAATGAACTTTAGCAGAAGGCAAATACTTGAGAATTGATTCACTTGCCTAGGTCCTGCTTGGCTTTCTCTCGTAGTTGCTTTATCTTAAGCTCTCCCACTTTGTAGGCACAGGCCTAGATGCACACAACAATGAAGAAACAAAGTCGCAATGAGTGAGGATCGAGAAACTTGCTGGACATTAGAAAAAAACTGGGGCAGTTGCACAGACCTAGTTACAACAGCAGCTTTTATGACAAACTCTACTAATGAATATCAAGCTATCTAAATGCGTTCTATGCTCGTGTCTCTGGTTAAGGCAAAGTTAACTACCGTAAAATACCAAGCAAGCGCACCCTCCAAATTTAGAGATTATCCAATCAAAATCAATAACATTCAAGATGGTGGCCACAAAAATATTAAATTTTCATAAAATGGAAGGGGCGCTTACACAAAGAGGAGCGCATGCTCAATATTTTATGGTAGTGGTGGCACTTGCAGCAAGCTAAAACAAAAACTCGCATGACTTTCAATCTACATCCCCCATTAGACAGCTTGAGTTGAATTAGCTTCTTGCAGCAAATGCAGAAAATGTTGGCAATGCTCAGTGGTGACAAAAGTGTTTGGGAGATGGGCAGATTTCCCTACCCTCTCCCCAAAGTGTTTATTAGAAATGGCTGGGAGACAGTCGCAGCCCCTTCACCGATGCCACTGAAAATGCTGCCATATTTCACTAATACTAAACAGGGTGCTTCATTTAGGACTGAAAGCAGTCATATAAAATTAAGGCCCTTGAGATACAGAAATGATTCCTTGTGCATAGTTGTTCATGATGGATGTCAGGGAAAAAGTGTAAAGTAGTGAACTAATTAGTTAAAATTATCTAGTTAACTTTCTAAATACTTGCCTTGGTTGGCACATTCTAACTAAAAATTTTTCTGCCTGTAATCAAGCTAGCCTATAACAGTCACTAGATTTTACAACAAAACATTCTGCATGGCACTATTCAGGAGCAAGGTTAGGCTGTCTAAAATCCACCATACCAAAATTGAAAGGAAAAAAAGTGGCAAAAGCTTTGTGTTTGAAGCAACATCAAAGTGTGGCAAGCCTTTGCTACGACCACTTGGCCCTCAAATAACTTGTTACTGCCAGGTTGGATCGCGACGGCTTGCCACATACTTCCGAGGCGGATGCTCGTTTGACTTCGGGGTGGGACTTCTGTCACTAGTTGGAGCCTCAGTTTCAGCACTGCAGTCTCTTAGCAGCTTACCTAAAGTTATCACTAAATAGCACAAAGCAGTGTTTGAATTTCGGAATTCAAACAATTACCTGCCATTATTTTTGTATAATGCTCCACATGTATGTTTCCCTGTATTTCTACCCCCCCTCCCCCCCCCCCGCCCCCTTTGTAACGTCCCCTTGAGGCCTTCAAGGGTAAATAAATGAATGAATCAGTGTTGTGCGAATATTCAAATTTTTGAGTAGAAGTTTAGAATAATACTCTATTTGATATTCGCTTCGAAAAAGACTGCATATTCATACTTTTCGAAGTGCTGATCGTGATGGATTAGCCCCGTCAGGGGCGGATGCAGGAATTTCCTGAGGGGGGTCAGGTGTTGGTCAGCATACCATTTGTTTAGGAACTCCCTCCCCTCTCCTCGTTTCACGCCCTAAATTTTACACATGCAGAAATCAAGAGGGGTGTCAGGACATCCGGACCCCCCCCTCTAAATCCGCCCCTGAGCCTCGTTGAGTGTGCTTCTTACCGAGCACGTGTGCACTGCAAGGAAGCAATATGCACCGAGCTTGCGGGTATTGCTTCCCCGCAGTTCACAGGTGCTCGGTCAGAAGCGCACTCAAGTGGGCTAATTTGCTGCGATTATGCAAGTGTATATCACAGTATATGTTTAGGTAGCACTGTCTTGACAACCTGCATCCATCATTCATGCTTTTTCTTTGGTCAAATTTGAAATTGAAGTCAGAAATATTTTCATATAGTAAGTAGATTTATAAATCCCATTGACTGGAATAGCTGTGACAAATTTGTCGTTTACATGCCACAGTTCATAAATATATAGTTATATTAAAATGAACTGAGCAGTGAAGGTGGACAAGTGGAATGTTGGGAAGAACCTTCACAAGCTCATCTGAATTTTCATTTAAGCACAGTGCATGGTAGTAAAAGGCTTGGAGGAATTATTCAATATTCGATTAGAAAAAATTCTACCAAAACCACTATTCTCTCCGAATTCGCTTTGAACTCAAAATCCATTCATATTTGCACAGGCCAACCTGCTATGAACTATTTAGGCATCCAAAAAGGAATCTGATTGCAACGTGCCAGCCAGGGGAAGTTGTAGAATCTTCTTGATACATCTCGGTTGATGTGTTTTTCTGGCTGTTCTGTTCACAAACACCGGTCCCCTTGAAGTCCACGGAGGTATCTGTATTAATTTTGTGCTGGTTGTGCTTGCCTTCATGGCTCTAACATCCTAAACCTGATGCATCAAGTCTCCCAGCCGTGGGTGCTCTCTTTCTCTTGACGATGTTCCCCTTCTTTCTCATTTCTTTCTCTCTCTGCACTGTGTTTCTTGCACGAGGCGGCATAACCGGGGATTAGGTTGAAAGGGATTCAGGCTGTTTTTTGCAATTGTTCAATCATATTTTCATCTCTTTTTCCGGCTTGTGCTTATGTTACATTCAGTTTTCCTGGTTTTGCCAGTTTCTATTCGTGTGAAGTTCGGAGTTTGTAATCGAGCACAGCGCGCGGTATGCTTGCAGCGCACAGGTTCGCTGAGCTCCACCGTTTTTTGCTTCAACGTGTGTGCTCAGCTTCACCGCTTCACACCAGTTGTGCTAGCATCAGCTGCAGATGTGAGAGAGCATTCAGGTTTAAGCTAATGTGCTCGAAAGTTTGCCGATTCTTGTAGGTCAACACTCTTCTAATTGAGATTATAGATAAACCCCCAACTTTTAAAAATAGTAAAAAAAAAAAAAAAAAAAGTTGATTTACATTTTATTAAATATGGCAGTTCTGCAATACCTTCAAACTCTGAAATAAACTGCTGCAGTCCCATTTTTGGGACCCTGAAAGGATGATCAGTTGTTATTTTTCAGGATCATTGTTTTACTGCGAATCCCCAGAAAATGCATCAAAAGGGCTGGCTTTATATTTAAGTAGTGAATAAGTGGATTTCTTGTAATTAGATTGCTAATTACCACTTAAAACTTGCTACCCAACATTCGCTGTGGTCAATACCTTTACACCAAAAAAATTGTTTCTTAATCTTAAATGCCCTTCTTATTTAAATTATTTTCAGTCTTAGGCAAAGCCCCCAAATGCATGTTTAGAAATTGCTGAAGTTGACGGCATTCACAATTACAAATGAAGCGCCGTCAGTCACCGGCACCGAACGAGGAGTCTACATCCATGGCACATAGAGAAAGCATGGAGGAATCGGGACCCTAAAGGAGTTGTGCAACAATTTTAACGTTGAAATAATTTGCAACTACCTGCTCGATAAAAGGTAATTTTTTTATAAATCTTGTCGTTCCAACATAAATATAAATGCATCAAAAACCTGGTATCATCAACAAAACTTTTATTATATGGAGTTTTAGTGGTGCCATCTATCCGAGGTCAACAAAACCGTTAGCTCTATCTGCTACCGCGAGGAGCCTCCAGAAGTCGAACAGGGATAAACGGGGGTGGCCGGACCTGGATGAGCACGTTGGCACTCTTCTCTTTTCGCCATGTTGATCGTGCGGGTGCAAGCACGTGGTTGCGAGCAGGTGAGTTCTTGCTGCTCACTGATGGCGCTAGAGAGAGAGCTTCACCGGAACCCCGCGCGTCCCCCTTTCATGTCACAGCGCACGTGACCCGGAAGATGGTGAAGGAGTTGAAAGGTGCCAAAAACCTCAATCTTTGTCCATTTTTAAAATAAAAAGTAGGACATCCAGGCAAAAACGGTTTTTTGTTCTTTACTTCAAAAGAGTCGAGACACCAACTCCCACAATTATTTAACAAAACACTGAAATTGTTGCCTGCGATTAGAGCTGCAAATACCACTCGCATCCAGCGATGTGAAACAACGACATTGCTGCATAGACATATGATTAGTGCCACACTCCAGAACCAGCTGTGGTAATCAGATGTCGACACGTAGAGTGCCCCGTTTTTTAAATCCTTTGACTGAAGTAACATAAAAATATTGAGTGAAACCAGAAAAAAAAAATGTGCACGCAATGCTTGTTAAAAACTTTTCCATGGCTGTTGCAAAAGAAACAAAATCTGGAATAACTGATTGTTTCATTCTCTTCCCCTAACACCCATGTATTACTTTATATCTTTGTGCGTTGTTTGTATTATTACAAATACAGTGTATATTCAAGTTGTTTTCTCTGCTGCTGTGGGGGAGGGGGAGGCTTGTCAAGCAACACCTCAGTTGCTTTTTTTGTAGCGTGAGCTACACTGGCCGAGGTTGAGCAGTTTCGCGTGGCTCGCATAATGAGCCGTGCTCCGTGCTGCGCAAGCGCGAGGAGCAGTGACGTCACACGGCACACAACTGGCGCGCCGGAGACGCCGCCGCCCACACTCCGCCGCCGCCGGGCGCTCCTCGCCGGTCTCCGCATGCGCGAGGAGCAGTGACGTCACACGGCGCACACCTGGCGCGCCGGTGCCGCCGTCGCCGCGCGCTCCGCCCGTTATTGCGCGCGCCTCGCCGGTCTGCACATTCCAGAGGAGTGACGTCATAGCCGCGGCAGACGCACTGGCGCCGCCGCGTGCCCAGCTGTCCGCCTCCGTTGCGCAGTAGCCAAGTCTGACGCAGCACCGGAGCCGCTTGATAGCGCCTCTCATTTTGTGAGCATAAGCTCAACCTACGTATATCCTGGCATAGCCGAGCTAAGCCACCGCCATTTTTTCACTGCCTCCCCTCTCCAAACAGAAAGAAATAAAAAGCTTGAATTTGAGCATCGACTCACCTGTCCAGGCCAGGTAATGTACCGGTCAATCTCGCTCTCGATTTCTCCTTGACTGGACGAGGTATGTTCCAGCAAGTAGTTGATGGCCTTTTCCCTTGACCACCTTGTGAGACAAAAGCAACATCATAGTGTTTTAAAACTCAGAACTTGGGCCGTTCGGAAGTTCACCCCTAGAGGAGCAACTGTAGAGTCTCAAGCTCGAATGCACTCACCCAAGGGCATGCATTCCAGTGTCTACAACTAACCGGCAGGCACGCAACATCTCCTGGGACAGGTGACCAAACCTTTAGAAAAAATGACTGGTAAGTAAATTAATTTCAAGCATATTTTACAGAACTAAGGGTGAAACGGATCATGAAACAGCAGTTGCTAACGAGACGCTGGCTTATCCTCCTCTGCCTTGTGACATCAGGCCGTTCTGATGTTCCGAGGACATTACAAACGCTGCAAAAAGCTAAGCTTATTGAGTGCAATATCGTTCCTTTTTCCCAATTTTGCTGCTGCTAAGACGTTATTACCTCACTTTTGATGCACCTCCTGTTCTGCCTCCAGTAAGCCCAACTACATAAAACAATTATCATTTGTTTCTAAAGCGACTTCTCAATGACCTTCGGCACATCATAAAGATGGGAATTTTCATTTGGGAGAAAAAACATAGGTGAGAAAGAAAGAACTGCTGGAGCCAAATACTAAATGCATACTTCTTTTGTAAAACACCAATCAATGCATGTTAAAGAAAACTAACACCTGTTGCATGTTTCGTAAATGTGAATAAACTACTTTGAGCACCAGCTAAGCAAGGCAGTTACATTGAGCAGCTCGGTTGCTGGGGTCGTTTTCATTCATCTGTTCTTTTGATGAGATGACTACGGCAGTCACCACTTCAGATAAACAAAGGGCCAGAAAATTATCGGGAGTTCCGAGGAAACTGCCAGAAGACCGGTGCTTTGCACGGATTTTGACTCCACAAACGCAACTTCGCTAACGATCTGCAAAAAAAGTTTCTAAACATTTGCCTGCTGGATCCACCATTTGAATACTAGGCTCCCCAGTTGCTGTGATCAACCACATCAGAGAACACACCTTACCGAAAACACACAATGGAAGCAAACACTCTCACCTGTCGTAGAGGGTTTTGTAGACACCTAGTTCGTATCCGAGGAATTCGCTGTACAACCCCCAGCCCTGCGAGGAAAAGATAACGTGATCAAAAGCTTCCGAACTGACGCATACAAATACCCCACGGAACCCCTGACCCGCTCACCTCCACGTACGCAGTGTGAATAGGGAAATGGACAGGTCCGTCGTTATAGCGCCGGTCCTCGATTTGGCTTCGAAACGTCGGCATGCCGGGCAGTTCCATGGCATAAGAGCCCTTTCGTTGTGCGCACCAACCGAGAGAGGAAGAGTAAAGCAAAGAAGACACAGACAAAAGTTTTTTGGGGTCTGCCGGGCTCGTCTAACACAAAGTTGCTTTTTGGCACCGCCTACAGGTGCCTGATTGGCAATGTTAGCCAATGACTAGAAAATTTGTTGACAGTCTTGAATTTGCTGGATCTAGCGCCATAAGAGGAGGGGTCACAAAAGATACGCTTTAGCAGCCTTGACTTACGCCTTACACATCATGAA
The DNA here is from genome assembly GCA_037355805.1 of Ixodes ricinus. Classification (NCBI taxonomy): domain Eukaryota; kingdom Metazoa; phylum Arthropoda; class Arachnida; order Ixodida; family Ixodidae; genus Ixodes; species Ixodes ricinus. The sequence goes on from JAZHYW010012574.1 coordinate 23,602, forward strand.
AGTTAAATTAATAGGTATGGGCAGAAAACAAAAATTATAAAAGAGGCTAGAAGAATCGCATGACACATGCTGTTGTCAAAGCAAGTAATTAGACTTGTAGATGATGAGCAGTCGTGTTAGTCCAAACCAGGAGTTAGGTGCAGCGAAAAGTGCTCGATGCAGCAATGACTCAATCTACCATGACAAGTAAGGTGTTTAATTTTGGTATAGTCGGAAAAACATAAAAGCTTTATGGTGTAAGCTTTGTCGAGATTATTTTGGCAGATTGATGGCAAAAATGACCACTGGAAAACTGGTCAACTGTTTGGCAATTATGATGTTAGTCACAATATCCTTGATGGTAGTACTAGGCAGATGATATTATTGTGGACACCAAAGTATATGTGCTTTCTGCTGGAATTCCGAGAACGCCCATATCATACGCTCAGAATCCCAGCACAAGTTTTGTTCAATGACAACACGCTATCTGTAAGTTAAAACGATTAGTTCTCTGCTTGCTGTGGTATCCTCCTCTCAGGGCACACCACTGCATAGACGAGGATCCTCATTTACATGCAAAAGACACGTTTTCAATCAATCAGTGCAGAGGGACCGGTGGCCGAGTCGGCTGGCAGACACCTGCATGGAGCACATGGAGCAAAAGCTGGTGCTGCAGAACCCAGGCATCCTGGGTTCAATCCCCACCTCTGCCTGTTTCGATCTGGATGAGCATCGTACTGGCGTGCGGTCGTGCATCACTACTGCATGATGCATGTTAAAGCCCAGGCTAGCGACTGTACTGCGCACTGGCTCAATTTCTCACCTACAGCTGCAACACCAGATGCCCGTTCAGGCTGACTAACTTCCGGATTTATAAACATACACTAAACATTATTATTATTATCAATGAATGTTGTGGAAGCAATTGACGTGCAAGCTTTGTTCATAAAATGGCTACACTAGAAATGAGTCAATGTGATGCATTTCTCACATTCTGATTCTGCAATATTTTAACCCTATTTATGCTCCAAAATTGAACCCACAAGCTAGGCACTGAAAGATGCAGATTTAACCTTGGTAAAATAAGCATAGAATGAGCAAGGCAAATACTGCAAAAACCTTAACGCTTGTGAGCCCCTATTTTCTCTAATGGCACGAATCGAAAAAATTTGCCAATGTTAAGGGCTTGCAAATAATTTCGTTGCATGAAGAGGTGCAAGTGCATGAAATTTATTGGTGGCAAGCATGACACCTCTACCTAATTAGTGCGAAATCGGGGTCGCGAAAATACAGGGTTCTGCAGAAGCGTTAAAAGCAGCTGCCAAACACGGGAAACCTTTGCACAAACACAGAACTGAGTAGGCTTTGTAAAATGGCTCCTCAGAGCATCTGTGCACAGTGAGAGTATGTCTCGCGGGATGAGCCATTGAGGCCATTTTTGAGACACTTACGCACCTGCAAGTGATGTCCCGGATTGCCTTCGTGGAGTGCCAGGGCCGGCATCACAAAGCTGGGCCTGAAAAATGGCTTAAAGTTGTGACCCCGCAGCACATCTTTCCTGACAGCGTGAATAGTAAACCCTCCCTATGGTGCCTAGAATCTGCCGTCAACTGGAATGATACCATGTCCCCAAACTTGGTCCCTCGACTCCCGCCCGATGATGTCGCAGAAGTGACACGCCGTTGCCATGCCACAATCTCGGCGGTGGCACAGCAGTGCAACGGACGACTGCTCTGCTATAAATTGCTCTCCAGCTTGACAGTTCCCGGAAGCTTTAGCGGCCACGAGTCGGGACGTGCTGGCAAACATGACACTTGCGTTTGCTCACACTTTTTGCTGGAACTTCTAGGAGTAACTGTGTGAATCACAACATCTGAGGGCATGACACCCCAGCTTTTGCAACGTCACTTGTTGCCACTTCGGGACCGCTTTGGGTGCACGGGCGTATGGGGCGCCAAACAAAAGTCGGAGACGCGTTCGAGCCACCGTTGCCCTACGGTCGGAAAGGGCGACTTACGATCGAGACAGGTCATTGGCGTTGACATAGAAGGTTCCGGGGCGGGAGCCGTCAGGGGTTCCCAGAATGTACATGGCGACTGGCCCACTGGACTTGGACGCGGGCTGAAGTTGCACCCTGAAAACGATCCCGGTTTAAAGTGTGAGCAGCACGAGCAGTACCAGCCTTAGCTGACAGTTCCCACAACCTCTTTAGAAGCAGAATTCTTTGCCAGTTTAACGAGGTAGAGAATTCGGCCAGTTTGTACACTACACGAAAAATGAGAAAAATCCAACGGTGCTCAAAAACAAAAGCTTAGGCTGCGTTTGCACTTGCGAGTCGCAGAAGACGCGCAACCGGCTGGTGACGCATGTCAAGCGACCACCAATTGTCGCGCCTTAACGCGCGATCGATGAGTCACTTTTCCACACCTCTTGCTCCAAACGATATTACCTGGAAGCCGTCGTCAATGCTGCCTTCCCACCGCAACACAAGTTTGTGTTTGGCTGCTTTTAGATGCGGAGCATCTCTTGCTCGGGTCTACGTCCCGCGGCGTCGTAGTCCGCACTCACACTACGCATGCGCAACTCTCCTCCTTCCCTCTCTCCAACAGCTGCGCGTTACTCTCTCCGCTCTCTCTCTACCAGCTGCGTGCACTGCGCGTGCGCTTGCTTGTACTCACACCGCGCACGCACGCCCAACTCTCCTCCTTAGTCTCCTCTCCCTTCAAGTGTGAAAAAAAATAAACGGCGAGCGGCGAGCGTTTAAGTTTCTCTCCTGCGAGCCGCGACGAAGGCTCGCGTAGGGGGTAACGCTAGGGCAGTCGGTGGCGCCATCTCTCGACGTCAGCACGCAACTGACTCTTTCCTCGGAACCAACACGATGCTCCGCATCACCCCATGGTTCCCCTCGGGAAGATGGTGTAATTTTTTTCATTCCCATTTCTGCCCAGCTACGAATTTGTCTCTGTCGTGCCACTTTATCTCGCACCTATCGAGAAAAGCTTCTAGCGCTCTTGGCATGGATCATTTGAAAATGTATAAAATGAAGCATGACCACTACATCAGCAGGCACTCGTTCGAGCGTGCACAGTACCTGTCAAGCTGAAAGTGTCGCCGATTTGCTGCCACACCGGGCACCTTTCTCGGCACTCCTTGAAATCAGAGGGTTGCTCATTATTGAGAAATGGGTACTCTTCAATAGCGTTGATCAGACCCTCTGTCAGAAAACTCCATGGCAGCTATCATTGGCTGTATTTCCCACAAAGCAAAATGCTGAATGCAAAAAATTGGCAGTGACCTTCATCTTGAAAGTCCTATAGTGCGTGAAATTAAACAATCGTTTCGGGAGTGAAGGACCTATATTTTTGGCAATATTGGGAAAGCTGTAGCAAAATGGATGGCACCAAGTGGGAAAACCGAGAACCAGCTGGAACAGGTCACGCTTTGCGCTTCTCCGCGTCTGTGGCGGCTTTCGCGGACACGTGTTGTCGGCGCGGTGGCGAACAACGTAATTTGACAAAAGTCCGAATATTTCTTAAGTTTGCCCGAGTGTTCATTAGTGTGGATAAACCTCAGTACATTGTTTCCTTCCATCACGTGTTTGAAAGTCCGTTTACTCCACAACACACGGTCGGATGCTTTCGATTTCTTGGATGGAGAGGAATCATAGAAAAACGTTTTGATTTCTTGTCTGTCTCGAATCACATTCAAAGTGACGACTACTTGGTAACTGATAAGTGGTTTCTTTATAGGTATGTGGAACTGTGGACTGAGGTCGACAGACGAGGTGTTTCACTGGAGGGAGCACCAATATTGCAGTCAAGTGAATGGGAAGGTTCGATAGCTGCTTCTTTTGAGTTTGGTTGTGTTCGATTAGCTTGAAGATTGGGCCACCCACTCCGGTCGGTGCGTTGGCTATTCATCTTGGCTGCTTTTCGCCGAAAAGCCTCTGGACCACACCGAAGGAGTTGAGCTGATTTCGCAATTACTTGATTCCAAAAAACCTGCTCGCTGCATATGATTAATGGGGAAATTGTCTGCTTTCAAGAGGTTAGAAGCTGTCACGACATTATGATCTATCGCGCCTCGAATATTTATATTACACCCCTGTCGAAGCCAGCAGCAATATAAGTCTACATTGCCCAGGTTTACCGGCCACAAAAAATACTCAATTTCTCCGTTCAGGATTCGAAGTCAAGTTCAATGCAGAGGTGTTCTGTGTGAATCTCCGATAAAGACTCTCTTCAGTTTGTCCGCATTTGTCTCCGTGCTATTGGCTAAAACCATTTGGCTGAGTTTAAGTTAACTATGAGCCAGTTAACTAGGCTCATATTTCAACCCGAAGGATATACTAATATCTCTTTAGTGGGACATTGTACGTAATATAATACATAACCCATATATTCGTCAAAATGACTTCTCGAATGCTACTTAAACCTGAATTGAAATATGAGTATCAGCCGCTTAGTGGGGCGCCAGCGGGTTAACATGCTTCTTGGCTCATGAAGCGCTTGCTTAATTTTCGTAATTTTCCTGCAGCCTGTGTTGTTGACTGGAGCTGTTTCTTAAACGCGGATACGCACAAAAGCTAGATTTTGCGGACAGATAAGTCGCATGGTCGAGGCATGCAAGTTAGCTGAAAATTACTCTCGGTGGCACAATTCCGTAGTCATCGCCGCTTTCCTTAGCTGATCAAGACTGATTAGAGTTTATTACCGTCTCTCCGGAGCCCATAGTTTCGGTTTTAAACGAAATTTCCGAAACAAAAGTTTGACACGAAAAGAACAAAAAAAACATAGGGAAAACAAAACTATGCTCTGCAAGTTTATGTGCACCGGCTAGACTTATTCCGTCGCAGTTAAAATACGTATAAAATAGGGCATTAACCAAAAGAAAAATTGTTAAATTGAAAGCGCCACCCGTTCAGCCGGCCCAGCCGAGCCGACGCGACCTGTGTCGTCTCCAGGCACCTTGTTTGTTTGGCGGTGGCGCCCCCTATAGGTCACTAGAGTCGCGAAATGGCGTGTTACATGACCGGGGAGGGGAGAGTGGAGGGAGAGAAGGAGACTGTAGGAAAATGGGGTGGGGATGGGGAGAGCGAGGAAGGGAAAAGGGGGAAGGAAAGATAGGTGGAGAGGGAGGGGGAGCAAGGAAAAGGGAGGCAGTTGGGGGGTATGCCCTAGGAAGGGAGAAGAGATGAGGAAAGGGAACTGGCGTGTCACGTGACATATATTTCCCCACCAAGTTTAGCAGAGAAAGTGAACTGTTGTACAAGTCATTTGATATCAGGTCACGTAAATCTCAATTTCCCTACTAAATTGAAAGGGGAAACTGGACTGGTGTTTAGGTCACGTGACATTCAATTTCCCTACCATATTCAGCAGAGAAACTGAATTTGTCTGTAGGCGATGCAACATAAATTTCCCCACTAAATTTAGCAGGGAAACTTGGTGTGGGTCTTGCGACGTCAATTTTGTTGCAAAACATGGCGGGGAAACTGAATTGGTGTTTAGGTAACAAGACATCATTTTTGCTGCTACATTTAGTGGGGAAACCTCAATTGATGTATACATCATGGGGAAAATGCACAGACGGACGGACAAAGTTTCAGGATTGGGGGGTTCAGTTAAGAAGAATTTCATGCTTTATTAAACACGACACTGAATGGCTCAGCCGCTGAGAGACTCAGATTACCGGCATGAAAAATCACTCGGTGAGCGTCTGCTTGAGAAAGGGTCGCTCTTGGTTAGTGACTATCGCTTGGCTACTCCAAAAGCTCTTGCATGGCTGCTGCGAATGGCAAATGGAGGTGTGCCAGTGGCATCTTGTGCGTGCCATTTGTTACTCTTCATTTTGGGATGCTGTTAGATTTACCATTATCCTTCCAGCTTCCACACAGATGGTTAAATGACAAAGTAGGCCAAATCACAACTCCCCTCTTTTAAGGGGTGCAGAGCAGAATTGAAACTTGATATATCACCGGAACACCTCGAAACAGGGTGAAATATGATCCATGATGTCCGTAAATGATGATCACATGCTTGTATTTTCAGTGGATGGCTATATTTTTCATTCCAACCGACGGATTGTGGCAACATTTGCGCGTGACGTCACGCTCGCAACATCAGGGGGCCCATGAACGGCCGAGGGTACCGTAATTACGATTGTCGTCGCTAGTTGGCACCAGCTTTATCACAAACGCGTTACGATCCCGCCAAGTAAGAATAACCCAAGGTATGGTGCACTAGAACTGAGAGGAGTGCCAGGCGCCGCTCGCTCCCACTGCCCAGGCACCTCTATTGGACACGCCGTGCCGTGGGTTACTACTGATGGGCCTGTAACGTCGGACATTTCAACAAAGCTGGGCCCTCCAACTACCAGGTGATATTGGGAAATAATTTTATTAGTTTTGAAATTGCTTTTCTTGCTTTTACGCACTGAAAGACTGGTGTTTGTGAGCTGCTGTCATTCAAGAGAGCACGTCTAGACAAAGAAATAGGTGCTAAAATTTCATTCCCGTACCCATTATATGTTAGAAGTTTTATAAACCTGCCCACATTGAGTATGCAGGGACCTAGTGAAGGTCCAATATATTTATATACATATGTACAGCCAGAACACATAGTTGAAAGTGATGTGACATTAAAGCTCAATCAGTTTTCTGAGTGAATTTTCCCCGTGTTGATTGCCACTTTGTGGGCAGACTATCCTACAAATAGAAACAAGAACTCGTACTCACCTGATGTAACAAGCAGCAAAGTCAAAACGAGACATTTATAGATAATATTACATGCACAAAAAATGAGGCCTAAAAACTGCTCAACTGTTAAAACTCAACGGCACATTGCGACAAACTGACTGTGCACTCATCTGCATTGAACAGTAAAGGCACAATACAAGTGCATCCAAAAAGTGTGGTTGCATTTCAAATGCTTCAACAATATACAAATGAGCTCACCGAAGTTTTGACTTTGGAACTGTTGGAAAAATTTCCAGCAGTTTTGGTTGAATGTCTTGGTTCAAGATACGATTGTAACCTTCTACCACTTCTTCCTGTTGGGAGGAAAAAATGGCAACAAGCAAGCGAGTTTAAGGTTTGTCGTTACATAAACACACAGTTGCAGGACTTGTTTAAACAAAAATAAGCAGCCCTAAACTTACGCTGGACTTGCAACGAAAAGATGCATTAGAGCGAAGAGACTCCGAAAACTCCTTGGGACTCATCTTCAAGTTAAGAGCTTGTATAACCTGGCAAGGAGACAACATTTCCTTCATGAAACCGATTTGGAATCCGGATTAGCAAACAATCTAAGCAATGAGGTACGGTGACAGAATGTGCGCTTAGTTCTACTAAGAAAAGAAAACAGCTTCAGGCATAGATGTCAATGACAAAAGTAAAAACAAGCTAATAGTGGAAAAAAAGAAAAAGAAAATACATAAGTAGCGTTTGGGATCTTGCCGGAACTAATTGGGAGTTTCATAGTAAGACAATGTGAGCATATTTTTTTTAAAGTACTGTTAAGGTTTGAAGTTAGGCTTATAATGATGGGTGGCGGACTGGCAGGCGCACCTGCGTAAGGGGTTTTAACTTTTCTGCCCAACCCGGTATGCCATCCAGGGTAATGTTCTTTTGGGGCAAATAAATATATCACAGTCGACTCTCATTAAATACTTCTTTTTACTCCTTTAATCTGGACTATTTCTTTAGGCATGTCAGTAGAAGTCTGTGACAGCTCGAAACATTGATCCTCTTAACAACATGGTCTGAGCAATAAGCATAACTGGTTGCTCCTAATTGTCATGAAGTTGGATGGGCATGTTGTACAATTGTTGTTTTGACCATTAAGGCACGTTCTAAACTCTTGCAATTGAGTATGACCGAGAGAAACGAGATCTGTTACAACTTCTTAAATTTCTTTAGGACGAGGGAACACACTGGCATTGTGGCACCATCTATGCGGTGACCCTGGAACTGCATTTCCACAAAAGCGAAGGTTTTGCGGGGATTTCCGATGTCAAATGTGTGTAATACCTATGAGAAAGGCTCGTTCTTAACGCTGACAAAAGGTTTTCGAGCCAAGAAACAAAGGATAATGCGCGAGAGAAATGAAAAAAATATGCTGGACCGCTGAGTTTATACTGCTACCCAATAGATGGTGTCAGTGTGTCCTCTGGTTTAAGAAGTTTTAAGGAACCCAGGTTTAAGAGGCTCGCAAAAGTGTGAACGGGCCTTTAGTCATGGATACAAGTGCATCATCTTGTTAAGGACAGGAAACGTGTTGTTGCTTGGGCAAGGCCCGCAGGGGTGAAACCTCTGCCTCGTTTTGTATGTGTGTCTTTTGTGTGCATACTTTGGTTTTATTGTTTTTAGATTGTTCAATGCCCCTTTCTTTTCTCCAGGTTGCCCAGCCGTCGCGCTCTACAGCTTTTCTACCGAACAAGATGGGGATCTTGGCTTTTGCGTACGTTACTTTCCCTTACCCTTACTTGAGCCAGTTCACACACTTGCATCTGCTTACGATCAAGTTTTTGCGATTTCTTACAATGAGAGAACAAACTGATAGGTGCCGTCTATGACTTGACCCTGGATCTGCATTTCACCGGAGCGAAGGCTTGGTGGTATTTGCGAGATCAAATGTACCTACTAGGTATATATGAGAAACGGGGAAAAAAAAGTCTGTTCAATCCATCCGAACTGGCGCATTCGATTCAGCCAGAAGTTGCACAGCCGCGACACCGGCGCGTCTCGATCCATCCCAGTTCTGAACGAGTTCCGACCCAGTTCATCGTAACCTTGCACCGGCTCCGGAGTCAGTTCGGCGTCTGTGCAGAAGCAGACGACGCTCTTCATTCGTCTCCGCTCGTGGGGTCATTTCTCGAAGCTCTCAAGCAAATGACTGCTATAGTTTAACATAGACGCCGAGACGGGAGGTTACATTCCTTCTCATTGATCGAAATAATGTTCCCGTGGTGGAGATTTTTTAATGGAGGGTAGGAATTAGCTAGAATATGATATTTTGAAAGCGTCTTGCGTCTGCTCGCACAGGTTTGGCTCCCTCTGGTAAGTGTCGAAAGATTGGCTCATGTAAATACATAGTTTCTTTTTTGATGCTATGTGAATATTTAGTGTGTTGATTTTCTTCTTAAGTGCACGGGCAAAGATTTACAGTGATAGCCTCTGCCAGCAGCACTTGGATGCAGACCGACGACTCAGACTCATTGCAGAGGTGCGCGATTTTGTACATCGCCCTCCCGTGCCCGCTGTAGCCGAGCATAATACTGCACGCTTTTTCCGCAGGTATCTGTGGCTGCCCATTGAGGGGACCTAAGAAGAAACGCTGAGAATTGTCATTGGTTTGGCAGTTCCACGTGTGTCTTTCTCGAGAGTCAGTATGAAAGCTTCAACTTGATGTCAAAGTGAGGGTCGATGACTGTTTTGGCCAAGGCGACGCTCTCGTCGGGCCTTTGTCTTCGAAGTGACTGCTACTGCTTGCTGCCGCAAATGACTCTTTGACACAAAATCATCCCAATTCCGCGAACCTATCGTCGAAATTTGAAACTCGAGAGACTCGGAATTTAATCTACTATCGCCAATTGAATGGAATTGCCGTCGTGGCGTATGCGGTCGAAGGACAGAAACTCTTATGGAAATGACAGAAAGCGAATAGTGGCCTTTTAAAATACAGACGGGAACGCATTTCGTGCCGAAAACGGCTGTATTGTGTTGTATAGTGACTTCTGGGTCACACAAAAGGGATTCTCAGGAAGAAGGAGTCTCCTCCTTCCCCTCTTCTCTCGTCGTGGACGGATTCCAGACACTCACCGTCACTAGCTGTGAAGGTTCCTAGACTGGCATTACAAACGAGGCGTTATTGACATCCACCAGGTGCTCTTTGCTGATCTTTTAATTAATTTTAAAATTCCTGTTCATGACTTTTTCAACAAGAGATTGGTATGTCTGATGCGATAATGCTCCGTTGAACACAAATAGACAAAGAAATGAACGCCCAATTTCGTTGTAGACTTTAGACAATTTCGATAGACTTAGCTTCCTTTAAGACTTTAAAGGGAAGCTACGGAGCTTCTTGAAAAAAATGAGGTAGAAGTGAATTCTAGTGTATTTTTACCCCGTGAACTTGGATACCGAAACCATTTGCTGCGCAGGTTATGCAGTGGTGGGAATGCTGCGCCAATTGCGCCTAGCTGCGCCAATTCATAGATGCTGCTACATCCTGCTACAATTGGGTGTTTTTTGCTGAAATTGCGCCATCCCTGCTCCAAAGGAACATTTCCGCGACCGAAAATTGCAAAGAGCTCCTTGTCGCCTCAGAACGAACACCAGGTGGCGCAAGTTACCCGCCAATACGAAGGGAGTACTATAGATAGTCAAGACGAACCAGACTAACGACAGCCGATAGCCAACAGAATCCAATCCTAATCCTGTCTTCCTTGTTTGAGCGGGTGGGCCCGTTCGCCTCTGTGCTTCTGCGATGGCGCTTTCAACACTAGTGGGTCCCTTTCTTTCATCATTAGTGGGCACTTTTTTCATCATTATGTTGGCCTGCCGCAGCACTTTATTTACGGTGTAGCAAACCTAAACTGAACGCATTAACACGCGCGTTTTAAACCGTGTTTGAACACTTTCGCTTGTGCGATTGACAAATCGGCTCGCGATTGACGCTTTTCGTGATACGCGTGGAGTGTGCTGCTTCTGTGATTCTCGAACAGTTAGTAATAATAATGATATTTATGGTGCAAATAAAAATATTATTATTAAAGCGAAAGGCTCAATAAGCGGCGAAGAAAGCATCACCACGTGCGCATGGCTATACGGGGCACGGCATGAACAGGTCATCGCTCGTTTTTCTCTTTTCTTTTTGAATTGGAAGGTTGTCGCCAAAACTACTACCTAGTGCGGTGAAATCTCATTCGGGTTACCTACCAATGATGTAAAGCATGGTGCTGGTTAATTCCGTAACGACGATTTTTGCTGACTGGACGTTTTGCGAAGTTGGAAAGTGCAGGTTTCCGGGATATTTCGCGGGTAAAAAAGTTCGCAACCAGATGGTATGTATGCTTTTTATTCGTTTCCATGGTATGTCTTATTTGCATGACTAATATTTTGCGATGGCTTAATTAGGCCCTCGCTAAAATTAAGGCGTTTACAGTATCACATCTGATCGCGATTTTTTTTCTTTTCAGCCCGCGAGATATTTTGGAAATTTGCACATTCCAAATTTGCAAAATGTTGAGTCTGGCCATTATGTGAAACGGTACGGTGTCGTCTTTGCGTTAGCTGTGTCGCGAATGTATTGGTAGCCCCGGCGTGTATCCGAGTTTAAGCGTATGTCTCAAATTTTAAGGAGAGCAGACTTCTTAAATATTTTGCTGCCTCAAATTTTAAGGAGAGCAGGCTTCTTAAATATTTTGCTTGCTCAGTGACTTGTGAAAACAGTGCCGCTCTGTCAGTCAGCCAATAGCCAGGTTGAAAATATCTAACTTTTTCAAGAATCTTGCATTCAGTGACTTATCTTTTAAAAGCCATGCACATTTGAATACTGTCATGGTAAATTCTGTTGATATCATCAAGGAAATATTAATGTTGAGCATATTCTGTGCAGGGTGTCATAGCAAGTTTAATGTGGACATACTGCAACAGACGGATGATAATGGAGACCGCATTGTGCTCTGGTGCAGACCAGGAGAGAGAGAAGAGGACGGTTACTGCATTGTGTGCGATCAGACAATCAACTGTTCTCAGTTGTATTGTGTAAGACACCAGAAAGAAATGTAATATATGTTCTGTTCCCAATTGATTGGGCTACTGTTTTCACATCATACTATGAAAGATCTGTATACATTTCAGACACATTCATTTATATTCTGTTTACCTGTCATGCTGGGCGGTGCTAGTTTTTACCGGGGGCATCCAGTACAAGTATTGGTTTTTAGTTGTACATGCTAATCAATTTTTGTTTTGTCATTTATTGCGGGTTATTTGAATTGTTTCTATTGATTCTAGTCAAGAGATCTGTGTACATGACAAAATTAATAAGTTTGTGCTGTTGTTTACCTGTCTTGCTGGGCGGCAGACCCCTGCTACAAAAGTTGTTACAGCTGCTCCAAAACACGTTTTTGCCTGCTACACGAGCTGCTCCAAAAGTCTTGTGGGCATTCCCACCACTGGTATATGTTAAACGTGAGAAAATGCGAAAGACAGTTGCTACGTGACGTCATCGACGGATCTTTTGGCTGCCCAAGGCTAGGGAGGCGGGGCTTCAGCCCTATTTTTAAATTGCTCTTATGGCTCTCCGGCGCGTCGCATTGAAACATACATGTGATATCTGTTATTCAAACGGCCAAATGAACACAATTCAAGTTTTTTTTTTCTCAAATGCAGAACCACTCCCACCTTCCCCTTTAAGGCACTTTGTCGTGAGCGGCTTTAAGCCGCCCTGTCGTAAGCGGCTTTAAGGCACTCCTTCATAAGCGGCTTTAAGGCACTCCGTCGTAAGCGGTTGCAAGTGTGTGAACCAGCCTTTAATGTGCAAATTTTCCAGACTACATTCCTCGAACTATATACCTATATATATTTAAAGGTTGAAACTTGATGCGGTGCAGACTGTTTACAAAAACAAACCATGCAAAGTTTTCTTTTTTTTTTAATATTGGTTTTTACGGTGAGACAGGTCCGTTTTTTTAGATGAAAGGACACATTAATAATTACTTCTGTATGCCGTAAGCCTTTTTGTGCACCAACCAAGCCAGCATTTTTCAAGGCGTGCTGTGGAGGAGGATTTTTGCACATGCAGAATGTGCACGAAATGCCGACTGTCTAAGAAAAATCTTTTTTTTTCCCCGGGTTCGAACTTTGGGTCCAGAAAATGTGGCATTTCTGTCGGGGGATGGAGCAGCTTGAGCGGTGACTTTTGTTGCATCTCTAATTCTTCCAGGAAGGGGACACCGTGACTGTCCTGTCGCGGATCAACAAGGATTGGCTCTACGGCGAGCACAGGGGGCGCAAGGGTCAGTTTCCGGCTTCTTTTGTGCAACCTATCTCCAAGCAGACCACGGCAAAGGTGAGCCAGTCGCAACCAAGTATTTCCTACTAATAGCTCGTAGAAGCGCTATGGCAGCAGGGTACCACTAGTTTGGTTGGCTTTGTTCTTTTATTTTTGACAAGTTTATGTGGAAGACAGGAACCAAGCTGCCTTTAACTTTGGATAGCAGAGGAGAGTATGACCGATAGGAATGTGCTAAAAGCAGAGTTGGTAAGTTTATGTAATGTTTTTAGTTCTAGTGTTTTTTTTAAATATGAATGTCTCCTCCGGTAGCTTTTGTAATATCCTGAGAGATAGCCCATCTAATATCGAGAGCAAATTGGGTTAGAGTAAGGACAAGGCTCACTTTTGGAATGCAATAAAAAAAAGTTGAAAAAAATCAACATTTGTTCCAGTGACCTGCGAAACTTGTGGTCCTAAACTAAAGACTGTCGTCCTTTCCAGTCAGAAATGTGTGCTTATTTCTCGCCATGGCTAAGTAACACCATTTCTGCCGACGTCAACATTGGCCAGAGCCCTGGAATTACTAGAAAAAAAAAATTGGGTTGTGTGTGTGTTATACAACCTAGAACTTGGTCTGCCTCACAGGGGCGATGAGTCTCCCAGCTGTAGATGAGAAATTTAGCCAGTGCGGTACAGCCGCTAGCCTGGGGTTTTAACGTGCATCACGCAGTAGTGATACACGACCGCACGCCGGTAGGATGCTCATCCAGATCGAAACGGGCAGGGGTGGGGATTGAACCCAGGATCCCTGGGTTCTGCAGCGCGAGCTGGAATTACTAGAATTGGGCTATCTTTCGGTGTTTTTGAAGAAATAGCAGATCATGAAAAATAGGGGTGGGTTATCTTTCACAGGATGGGCATCTCTCGGAATATTACTGTTGTGAGTTTCTAGACATGTGGAGAGTATATGACTTAGCTTTGTAATCTATAAATAGAAAAAACTGGGTGCACAAAACCATGCAAATTTGGCATAACTCACTGAAATCGGATTTGGAATTAATGGATTTGTAAGTAATGATTTTGGAATGAGTGAGAAAACTAATATATTATAAATTTTTTAATCGTATCGCTGTACAAATTACTGCCGAGAAAATTGTGTGCCTCTATCAGTTACAAAAACTGGTTAAATGGATTATACTTCCCAAGCCTCAGTTTATTTCTAAGATGCTAAGATGATCACTCATGATAACACCAGTTGAATTTAGTGTGTTGTGAGCTTGGCAGTAATTCTGTCGTGTGTATCCTTAGACGGCAGAAAATTAGTCAGCCCCTAGCTACGGGGGTCGACTTCTTCACTGTAGATAAGAAATTTAGCCAGGGCAGTACCGCTGCCACCTCGGGTCCTTTAGCGTGCATATCGGAGTAGCGATACACGACCACACGCTGGTGCAATGCTCGTCTAAATCGAAACGGGCAGGGTGAGGAGCGAACCCAGGACTCCCGGGTTCGGCGGTGCAAGCTTTCGTTCCACTTGCTCAGAGTCGCGGTGCATTAACGCACTCAGCCTCCTATCCCCCAGCTTAGCAGCGTGTCTCCCAAAACGATCATGCCCTTGCTAACTTGAGCCACTCATTGATTTTGATTTCTTCTTTCACAGGGTACAAGTGTAGATATCTACAGGGCTGCATTTCCGTTTGAAGCCCAACACGGCGATGAACTGACCCTCCATCCGGGCGACAAGGTTCAAGTCACGCGAAAGGTGAACGGAGACTGGTGGCAGGGTCGTCTGCTCGGAAACTCGTCGACGTCTTCCGCCGAGGGCATCTTTCCCGCCTCCTTCGTCGAAAGACTCTCGTAGAAGAGACGTGCCAAGAAGACCCAGACATGGAGAGGCGTTGCCCGTGAACGTGCTAAATTCGTCCGCGAAACTTAAAGGCACCGCAGCCACACCGACCTTTCAATGTGGCCAGGTGCCGACTCGTCGTTCTGTCGTGTCAGTAGGAGCAAGCGAGCAAACGGTCGTCGTCGTCGTCAATGTTGTCATGCTTTTAAAATTGAGCAATCTCAGGTTGGAGGACGTCGGCAGCGAGAGGAAAGGGGAAGAAACCTCCGGTGCAAGTTGTGAGAATCCGGCGTCGTCAACGGCAGTTAGGTGTGTCTGCAGTCGAAGCTTTTCGTATGCATCCACATTGGTTTGAGTAAGTGGTGCGCACAATGTCTAAGGTTATTTTAGTTTTGGACAATGAAGGAAGAGCACAGTCGTCGTACGAGACCCGGCCTTCTCAACATTCCCAATCGCAGTCGTGCCGGTGTCTTTGTTGGTGTTTATGGCGCCATCTGAGGAGAATATTGGACGGTGTTGTCTGGGGAGGACTCTGCGAACCAGTCAGTACCTAGAGTGCTGCTCTCTTTGCCGTTGCATTTTAGTGTTGTAGAAAGGAGGGAGAGTGACTGTGGGAGATGATTTTTATTTATACGAAACAATAAATTATATGCCCTGGAAGTTTGTGCGCCATCGTAGAAAAGCGTCTTTGCCGCGTCGGGTGACTGGGCCGCTTTGCATTGGCGGGAAACTGTCTTCAGTCACCCAACATCTGAAAGAGTGAGTGTACTGTGCTCTTCGAATTGGTTGAAAGGTGAGTGTGCCTTGCGGGGGATGGCATCGAGAGAGTGTTGGGAGGACAACCTTCATTTGAAAAGGTGATGCGTGTATCTTTAAAAATTGTAGATCCCTTCCACTTCACGTGAAGATGGAGGACCAGCGAAGCTGTTATTTTTACAACATCTAGGACAACCTCAAAGACTACTTCTTGGATGACCTCAAGGACAGTACCTAGAGGACGACCTCAAGGACGAAGTCTAGGACGACCTCAAGGACGACTTCTAGGACGACCTCGAGGAGGTGCCTAGAGGACGACCTCTCGGACGACTTTGAGGACGACGTCTAGGACGACCTCAAGGACGACTTCTGGGATGACGTCTAGGACGACCTCAGGGACGACGTCTAGGACGACCTCAGGGACGACGTCTAGGACGACCTCAAAGATGACGTCTAGGACGACCTCAAGGACGACGTTTAGGGCGACCTAACCTCGAGGACAGTGTCTAGGACGACCTCAAGGATGACTCCTAGGACGACCTTGAGGACAACGACGACGTCTGGGACGACGCCTAGAGAAATTCAGCCTTTCCACTCTGGTGAAAACCAGAGTGAAAAGGCTAGAAAGGTTGTCGTCATCTATGAGCGACGGGGCAAAACTCCGGACAGCTACTGCCATCTATGAGTGACAGCGGTAACCAGACAACCGACTTGCCGGTTGTCTGGTTGCCACCGTCGCTCATAGATGGCGGTAGCTGTCCGGAGTTTTGTGTCGATATTTGTTTGCCCGCGGACACGATACTGAGGAAACTAGCCCTTAACAGCTCCGCTGTAAAAAAAAACATGTTCGAGTATAACCATAGATCTCTAGCGATACTCTTTTGTGGCAGAAAACAAAAATTATATAATTTTTTGTGAGAAATTTAAAATGCAGAAGAATACGACACAAAGGAGACGACTAGGCCTACTTCTCAAAATAAATGTGATGGCAGGCAACGTAACAATTTGAAAAACCGCGCACGCCAAAAGGGCTGAAATGTATGCCTTTCTAGGGAGCCGGGAGTTTAAAAATACAAGTATTTGGCTAATTTCGCGATCATATTTGTACCTAAATATTATATGTATAAAATATAAAGGTTCAAAGATAATAACAAACCTTAAAACAACAAATCTTTTTTTTTTCGAAACATTGTTGTTACAGCATGAAATTGCGGCTTTGCTTTTTTCTTTTTTAACATGCCTTGCTCGGGTATCTTTTTAATTTAACTTAATTCATTTTTACCTCACAGGTGCACAATGCGTGCTTGTCTGCTGTGGCTCTAGTATTGTCTTGGTGTTCTGTTATTATCCAGGGTGCTACCTTGGTACTGCCTGCGGTTCGTGACTTCCTGGTTGGGTCTATCAACTGCGCGGTTTGGCTGTCCCTCTTTGGTCAAGATGACGACTGAGGCCACTTCGATGAAGTGTTCAGGATTTTTCTGTAATGGTCTTCTTAAACTGGCTTCTCCGAATAAACGAACATTTCTGTTTTTAGAGGGCTTCATAATAAACGTCTCTGGTGAATTTCGGCTGGTCTTTCGTGATGAATTCAAATCCTGGAGGCAAGAATTGGCAAAGGACAGGAATCCCGCAGCTATCCGACCGTAAGTATTCATTGGCTCGCGAGCTTGATTCCGTTTCAGCCTGACGTTCCCAACGCCTGAAACTATAGCGTTGGAATGAGGAACGCTACCTCTACAGGATGCACTCTGGAGGTTTGTCTGAAGCCCTTGTTATCTCACCGTGAACGTAGATTGCACCGTTTTCCAAGTAAGGGCATAACGGATATACATTATTGATTTGGGTTGACGTCGGAAATTTTCAATTAAACGGAACAGAGGAATGTTACGAAATTATTTGCCACAACAGTAACCTTGCATCTGGACAGCACAGCTGCCCAGAGGTCCCAATCGTACCGCCAAGTTGATGCGTACTGGGACGCACTTGACTTGCTCTCCGCATATGGAGTGTGCACGCCCTGGGATGGGGAACTTTCCCACAGTGGGAAAAAACTTTTCGCTGAACGTTGCATTTAGGGCTAAGCTCCAGCCTGCTCTGGAAGCTGGCTTCTCCCAAAAACCACCGTGGGAAAATTTTTTTCACTGAACGTTGCATTTAGGGCTAAGCTCCAGCCTGCTCTGGAAGCTGGCTTCTCCTAAAACCACCGTGGGAAAATTTTTTTCACTGAACGTTGCATTTAGGGCTAAGCTCCAGCCTGCTCTGGAAGCTGGCTTCTCCCAAAAACCACCGTGGGAAAATTTTTTTCACTGAACGTTGCATTTAGGGCTAAGCTCCAGCCTGCTCTGGAAGCTGGCTTCTCCCAAAAACCACCGTGGGAAAATTTTTTTCACTGAACGTTGCATTTAGGGCTAAGCTCCAGCCTGCTCTGGAAGCTGGCTTCTCCTAAAAACCACCGTGGGAAAATTTTTTTCGCTGAACGTTGCATTTAGGGCTAAGCTCCAGCCTGCTCTGGAAGCTGGCTTCTCCCAAAAACCACCGTGGGAAAATATTTTTCGCTGAACGTTGCATTTAGGAGGATTCGTCGCCTGGCTTCCGAGCTATCAAGACGTATCGCGATGAGCTCCGTCGGAGCGGTAACGGCCGCTGATAGCCGTGGGATTTCTGCTGAGTTAGGCTCCCAAGGATACAGGATCGTACTGCCTCCCCTGCCCAAGGGCGTTCACGCCCTAAATTCTGTCTTTCTGCACGCCGACATTACGGCGCGGCCTTATCGCATTGAAGATTTTAAAGCTGGACTCGAGAAAGCGGGAGTACTAGGCGAAATCGCCGCATGCGGTTCATTTCAGATGAACCACGTGTGGATGGTGACACTGAAAACACCGTTGGCCAAGAAGAAGCTGGTGGACGCCGCGTCCTTCGAGGCAAAAGGGAGACGCTGCGTCGTCATCGACCCGGAGAAGGCCGAGGTGAGGCTGAAGCTTCATTGGATCCCTTTTCACCTTCCGGACGAAACCGTGAAGAAGGCCCTGGAGCCGTATGGCAAGGTTGAGGACGTCGCCCGAGAGACCTGGCGTGTCGGAGGCTTCGAAGGTGTGCAGTCGACCACTCGAGTCGTGAGGCTGACCCTAAAGGAAGGCGTCACGCTCGAGAAGCTGCCGCACCAACTACGGCTCCCAGGCTGCACGGCCTTGGTGCTGGCCCCGGGTAGAGCTCCGCTCTGCCTCAGGTGCCGTCGAACCGGCCACATTCGTAGGGAGTGCCGAGTGCCGCGCTGCGAGAGCTGCCGGCGTTTCGGACACCTACGCGACGACTGCAAGAAAACCTATGCAGACGTGGCTAACGGCGGCCCTGAGGATGACGCCTCGGAGCTCCTCATGGACCAGGATGAAGCTGAGGACGCGGCAGGCGGAAACTCGGAGGGCAGCCAACCTCAAGGACGGGCCGAGGCCATCGTGGTCGTCCCACCACCCGAGACGTCCACCACTGCGGAGCTCCCCGCAGATAACACGGACACCCCGAAACCGGTGGGCGACGACGTCGCGCGCTTTTCGGCCCTCCAGGGGGACGAGCGCGAACGCGACTACGCCCGCCGGGAGTCGACACTGGCTGCCGTTGAAGGGGAGAACGACCAGAAGGACGGCGAGATGGACGCCGTGAGCGGCTCTGCCAAGCGTCCCCTGGAACCGACACCAACCCAGGAGCCCGGTCAACCGGGGAACCTGCAGGAGAGGGTGCTCCAGAGGTGGCAGACGGTGACAGCCAAGAGGGGCCGACGCCACGCCGCCCCTCAAGGACCACCGGAGGGCCACGTGCCGAAGGCTCCACAATGAAGGAACTGTACCGCGCCTGAGTAATATTGCTTAGGCGGCCTAGTACAAGTAAGAGTGTTGCATTTTTTGTAAGTGTTTATTTGTATGATTTAAGCGGCTTTTTGGATCGTAGCCTCGCCTTCTCTCTGTTTTAGCACCTAATGCCTCTTAGTTTCGCCACTTTAAACGTCCGAGGGTTGGCCTCGTCGAGGAAGCAGTACCAACTGCAGCGTCTGGTAGAGGACGAGCAGCCGGACTTTCTGGCGGTACAGGAAACTAAATTGCAGACAGAAGAGAACATTGAGCGAGCGCTGAGGCCTTATCTCCGGCGATATGAAGTTGCCGCTAGTCATGCTGTGGGTCGGTCGGGGGGCTGTTTTCTTTTTTAAGGAAGTCCGTGAACTATGAAAACCTGCAAGTTGTTATCGATGAGTGCGGGCGGTTCATTTCTTGTGATTTCACGCTGTCAGATGTCCAGTGGCGAGTGATATGTATCTATGCGCCCAATAACGCGAGGGATAAAGAAGTCTTTTTTCAGTTTCTACGTAATTATCTGGAATGTGACAAAGTGGTCGTGTGCATGGGTGATTTTAATTGTGTCTGTGACGAGCGGGATAGTACTGGAGCGACCACGAGTGTTGACAGCAGTTCGAGACTTTTGAAAGAAACTGTGGATGTGTGTGGGCTCGAGGACGTCGGCGCCTTATGCACCATAAGAAGTGGCGTTAGGTACACGCATTTTCAAAACACGGCACACGCCCGTTTAGATCGTATTTATGTTACAGTTGACGTACTGCGCACTGTGCATGGCTACCGTGTCCAGCCCATTTTTTTTACTGACCACTGTCTGGTAAGCGTTAAAATTGGTAGGAAAGAAAGCGCAGCCTCTCGTTTTAACTGGCAGCTTTGGAAATTAAACCGATCACTTTTGAATGATAAACTTTTTGCAACCACTGTCACTGAGCTGTTGCGGGGTGTGGCCGAAAAAGAGACTTGTATCAGGGAGGCCTGGGAAGGATTCAAAGAGGAAGTTAAGCTGGTCGCGGTAGAAAGGGCCAGTAACATTACTTTCCAAGCGCGAGCTCGCGAAAGGCAGTTGAAGCAAGACTTTAACGCATTGTGTCGAGTAGAGTGTGAGCGCCCTGGAACTTGTGGTGACGACATTCGGCACATTAAGATGGAGTTAGATAAAATATACAATGAAAAGTATAAAGGGGCAGTCGTGCGAGCACGCGCGGAGAAATTTCTGTTGGGAGAACAGCCGACTAAGCGAGCTCTGGCTGAGGAAAAGAAGTATGCCCTGAATCGAGAAATAAGAGAAATAGAATATAAAGGGAAAATTAGCAGCGATAAAGAAGTTATAGAAGAAGCTTTTGTTGAGTACTTTGGAAAACTTTTTGGGGAAAAACCGACTCCCGTAGGATTTCGTAAATTTAAAGATTTTTTGTCACTTATGCCCAAGTTGGATGAGGAGGTTACAACGTGGCTCGAGGGAGAAATCACGCTAGGAGAGGTTGAACGAGCAATAGATTCGCTGGCGAGACAGAAAACCCCGGGGCCTGATGGGCTTTGTGCAGAATTTTACCAAACCTTTAAAGATGGCCTTAGTCCCGTACTGTTGGCGGTATTTAATGAGTCATTCGAAAACCACTGTCTACCGCGTTCCTTTGTGGAGGCCCACACCATACTGATACCGAAGTCGGAGGACTTGTCCAAGAGGCTCAGCGTGACGGGATATAGACCGATTACATTATGTAACATAGACTACAAGATTTTCACTAAGATCATTACGCGTAGGCTCCAGTGTGTCATTCGCGACCTCATCGGGGATCATCAGACATGCGGTATTAAAGGAAGGTCCATTCAAACTAATATCCATATAGCGAGAAGCATTTTTGAGGCTGTTGGGAGGGATAAAGTGGCAATGATACAATTAGATTTGGAGAAAGCGTTTGATAGAGTTAGGCATGATGTTCTAAAGAGTATTTTATTGCATGTTAATGTAGGCAAAGTTGTCCTAAAGGGCGTGGATATGGCGTACAAAGGTTGTACCACCAGGCTTGTGTTAAATAATAATGTCTCTAAGAAAATTGCAGTGCTTTCGTCAGTCAGGCAGGGATGTCCTCTTTCACCTTTACTATTTGCTCTGTACCTTGAACCCTTCTGTGTGAGCGTGATAGCTAGCAAGAATATCCGGGGATTTCTTTTCAATAGTGTTGAAGTTAAAGTGTCCGCTTACGCTGACGATGTGGCTATTTTTTGTAAAGACGAAGAAAGCGTCATGGAAACTGTCGTGCTCACGAAAGAATATTGTAACGCCACAGGAGCGGCAGTGAACTGGGGGAAATGTTGTGGGGTGTGGCACGGGAGGTGGGATTTAAAACCGCATTACTTTGCAGGCTTTAATTGGGAAGAGACGCCATGTACGTATCTTGGGGTGCCCTTGGAACATTACAAAGTTAGCACGCCGTACTGGACGGAGCTCGCAAAAGATTTAAAGACGAAGGCGGACACTTGGGTCAGTCGGAACTTGTCAATTTTTGCACGCGCCACAGTGTGTAATATTTTTTTGATTGCAAAGATCTGGTACATTATGCAAGTTTTGGCATGTACGCGAATGAGTATTCAAAAGTTCCATAGGGTGTTCGCCACTCTCATCTGGAAGTCCGGGTGGGAGAGGATGAGAAGAGATAACCTTTTTCGGAGCGTCAAGTCGGGAGGCCTTGGCCTCTCGCATCTTTTCATCCGTAAGATTGTTTCGCGCTTCTTTTTCCTACGCGACCAGAATCATCCTTTCCTACGTGCAATTATCCAGGTGAGACTGGCGAACTCTTTGCCGGCAGTGTTGGTGACTAGTGAATGTACTGAACCCCCTTGTTTTTCTGGTTATTTAAAAGAAGTGAAAGAGGCTGTATTGTTTTTGCGAGCGCGTTTTTCGATGGACTACCTGGGTAGTGTCACTAAAAAGAAGCTCAGTCGTGACCTGATTGAGCTCCTTTTCCCTGCGCCACTGTATCGATCGTTGTACAGCCAATGCCCGGGTCAAGATGTGCTCCGGCGTGTGAAAAGGATGTGTGTTCCACCAGTGGTTAAGTCCTTTTTCTTTAAATTGCACAGCGAGACATTGCCAGTCAAGCCATGGCTAAGAGATAAGGGGATCTTTGTTCCTTGGTCGGTGGATTGTCTCCTGTGTAAGACACCAGAAACCATCGAACACGTTTTTATATACTGTTGGGATGCTGTGTTTTTTTGGGACATCCTTCAAAGGACCCTGAAAAAGATTTTATGTTGTCCCCGGAGACCATTAGGTATTTACCTGTTGAAGAAAGTGACACTGTGCCCTACGACCTTTTTATGATACTCGGCCTGTTTAGTATTTGGAAAACAAGGATGGAATTTCGGCATGCAAACCCAAAAATTAAGTCTGTCCAGAAGCATTTCATCGATATTGTAAACGAGGTTCAAACGGTGTATTGCAGAACACCAGAAACTACGCCTGAGTGGGCACACTTGTTCAGTGAAATTAGGAACATGAGAGAATTTTAGTTCGCCCACAAGTCGCTGGGCGTGAGCCCTTGTAATGACATAGCATTTTGTGCTGCAATGTTGAGTTCAATAAAGAAAAAAACAAAAAAAACGTTGCATTTAGGGTTAAGCTCCAGTCTGCTCTGAAGCTGGCTTCTCCTAAAAACCACCGTGGGAAAATATTTTTCGCTGAACGTTGCATTTAGGGCTAAGCTCCAGCCTGCTCTGGAAGCTGGCTTCTCCTAAAAACCACCGTGGGAAAATATTTTTCGCTGAACGTTGCATTTAGGGCTAAGCTCCAGCCTGCTCTGGAAGCTGGCTTCTCCTAAAAACCACCGTGGGAAAATATTTTTCGCTGAACGTTGCATTTAGGGCTAAGCTCCAGCCTGCTCTGGAAGCTGGCTTCTCCTAAAAACCACCGTGGGAAAATATTTTTCGCTGAACGTTGCATTTAGGGCTAAGCTCCAGCCTGCTCTGGAAGCTGGCTTCTCCTAAAAACCACCGTGGGAAAATATTTTTCGCTGAACGTTGCATTTAGGGCTAAGCTCCAGCCTGCTCTGGAAGCTGGCTTCTCCTAAAAACCACCGTGGGAAAATATTTTTCGCTGAACGTTGCATTTAGGGCTAAGCTCCAGCCTGCTCTGGAAGCTGGCTTCTCCTAAAAACCACCGTGGGAAAATATTTTTCGCTGAACGTTGCATTTAGGGCTAAGCTCCAGCCTGCTCTGGAAGCTGGCTTCTCCTAAAAACCACCGTGGGAAAATATTTTTCGCTGAACGTTGCATTTAGGGCTAAGCTCCAGCCTGCTCTGGAAGCTGGCTTCTCCTAAAAACCACCGTGGGAAAATATTTTTCGCTGAACGTTGCATTTAGGGCTAAGCTCCAGCCTGCTCTGGAAGCTGGCTTCTCCTAAAAACCACCGTGGGAAAATATTTTTCGCTGAACGTTGCATTTAGGGCTAAGCTCCAGCCTGCTCTGGAAGCTGGCTTCTCCTAAAAACCACCGTGGGAAAATATTTTTCGCTGAACGTTGCATTTAGGGCTAAGCTCCAGCCTGCTCTGGAAGCTGGCTTCTCCTAAAAACCACCGTGGGAAAATATTTTTCGCTGAACGTTGCATTTAGGGCTAAGCTCCAGCCTGCTCTGGAAGCTGGCTTCTCCTAAAAACCACCGTGGGAAAATATTTTTCGCTGAACGTTGCATTTAGGGCTAAGCTCCAGCCTGCTCTGGAAGCTGGCTTCTCCTAAAGACCACCGTGGGAAAATATTTTTCGCTGAACGTTGCATTTAGGGCTAAGCTCCAGCCTGCTCTGGAAGCTGGCTTCTCCTAAAAACCACCGTGGGAAAATATTTTTCGCTGAACGTTGCATTTAGGGCTAAGCTCCAGCCTGCTCTGGAAGCTGGCTTCTCCTAAAAACCACCGTGGGAAAATATTTTTCGCTGAACGTTGCATTTAGGGCTAAGCTCCAGCCTGCTCTGGAAGCTGGCTTCTCCTAAAAACCACCGTGGGAAAATATTTTTCGCTGAACGTTGCATTTAGGGCTAAGCTCCAGCCTGCTCTGGAAGCTGGCTTCTCCTAAAGACCACCGTGGGAAAATATTTTTCGCTGAACGTTGCATTTAGGGCTAAGCTCCAGCCTGCTCTGGAAGCTGGCTTCTCCTAAAGACCACCGTGGGAAAATATTTTTCGCTGAACGTTGCATTTAGGGCTAAGCTCCAGCCTGCTCTGGAAGCTGGCTTCTCCTAAAGACCACCGTGGGAAAATTTTTCGCTGAACGTTGCATTTAGGCTAAGCCCAGCTGTCTGGAAGCTGGCTTCTCCAAGACCACCGTGGAAAATATTTTTCGCTGAACGTTGCATTTAGGGCTAAGCTCCAGCCTGCTCTGGAAGCTGGCTTCTCCTAAAGACCACCGTGGGAAAATATTTTTCGCTGAACGTTGCATTTAGGGCTAAGCTCCAGCCTGCTCTGGAAGCTGGCTTCTCCTAAAGACCACCGTGGGAAAATATTTTTCGCTGAACGTTGCATTTAGGGCTAAGCTCCAGCCTGCTCTGGAAGCTGGCTTCTCCTAAAGACCACCGTGGGAAAATATTTTTCGCTGAACGTTGCATTTAGGGCTAAGCTCCAGCCTGCTCTGGAAGCTGGCTTCTCCTAAAAACCACCGTGGGAAAATATTTTTCGCTGAACGTTGCATTTAGGGCTAAGCTCCAGCCTGCTCTGGAAGCTGGCTTCTCCTAAAAACCACCGTGGGAAAATATTTTTCGCTGAACGTTGCATTTAGGGCTAAGCTCCAGCCTGCTCTGGAAGCTGGCTTCTCCTAAAAACCACCGTGGGAAAATATTTTTCGCTGAACGTTGCATTTAGGGCTAAGCTCCAGCCTGCTCTGGAAGCTGGCTTCTCCTAAAAACCACCGTGGGAAAATATTTTTCGCTGAACGTTGCATTTAGGGCTAAGCTC